>BOSO01010013.1:7226-75996 GCA_018403395.1 Gorsachius goisagi | reverse complement strand
CCCCGAGCCCAGCCCCGAGCCCAGCCCCGAGCCCAGCCCGGAGCCCAGCCCCGAGCCCAGCCCGGAGCCGTGCCCCAAGCTCTGCCCCTTGCAGTTTGGGGGTGGATGGGTGGGGAGCACCGTGCTGGTGGGGTTCAGCAGTTTCATTTGTTCCCCCCTCTCCCCCCCGCCCCCCAGGATCGCCCCTGCGTTGCTGAGGCAGGCGTCGTACGGCACCATCAAGATCGGCATTTACCAGAGCTTGAAGCGGCTGTTTGTGGATCGGATGGAAGGTCAGTGTCGGTAAACAGGTAAACCAGCAGTAAACAGGCACCTCTCCTCCCCCGGCGGCGCCGTGACATCGCGGGCTCTCTGTACCGTCTGGTTTTGCTTGTTCCTTTCTCTGTCCTTCCCAGCTATAGATCCCCACAGGAATGGGAGTTCTTGTTACTTCACACTGTGGTTTTATTTGTATGGTAATAGCAAGGATAGGTCACGGTACCGATGTGAATCTCACTGCGCTCAGCGCTGCCCGCAATCCCTAAACACCTCCCCCTCTGGCCAGGCCTCTCCCTTCCCCAGCCTTTATCTCTGCTTTGCAATGTCCGAGCCCAAAATAAAAAAAAAAAAAAGGTATCTCTGACCCAGGCTCGTCTCTCCTTTCTGATTAGTCTCAGGGAGGACATCCCATCCCATCTGCACGTCAGATGTGGTACATGGGTTGAAAGCTTCAGGAGCGAGTCTCTCCTGTCCTCCTGCTGCAGCCTTGTCGCCCTTGTGCCTGAACGCAGCCCATCTGGGTAGAAATCGTACTGTTTGGCTCTTTAGCTTTTGCTCCGACCGCGGAGATGGGATACGGTGAATGCTCTTGACCCGTGCCCCTCTGGTAAGCAGGGGCCTCTGCCGCTCCTCCCTGGAGAGCGGAGCAGAACTCTGGTACTGACGGAGCGCCCAGGTTTGCACGTGTGGTTTTAAACCCTGCCGTGACATGAGTGGATATTGTAACGCCATTCCGACTTGGAAAAGCGGGATGGGCGGTCGGGGCCGGTCGGCAGGGCAGCGAGAGGACTGGGATGTGCGGTGCCCTAGGGCTTCCTCCCCGGGCTGCTCTGTTCTCCGGTGACCCCCCCCTCCCGGTGCTGGTTCTGGGTGTGTACGCTGGGCCGCCCGTCTCTCCTCGCTTGCTGTTGCGGCATTTCCAGTTGTGAGTACCGTTGTCTGAATGTTTGTCTCCCTACAGGCCTGGGGCAGCCAGTGGCCTGGTCTCCTCTGGGAAGTGCTGTGGTCAGTACCAGCAAAGGGCTGCGCCTTTTCCCAACATAACCATCACCCTAATACTGGGCCTGGAGATCTTGGATTATTCCACCCACCCCTCGGAACTAATTGCATCTAACTGTCTCTGCCTGGGTCGCCTATTCTCTGTTCTCTCAAGGTGGCTGCGCCTTCTGAGCGCGGCCATCTGGGGCTCCAGATCAAACCAAATTGGTGCCAGGTTGCCTCGAGAAGTGCTGGGTTGTCCCTCTCTGTCGTTCTCTCTCTTGGCTTGTCTCCATCATGAGAAATACATCACCGGACACTGAAATCTCAGATAATTGTTCAAAATTGTCCTGTCTCACAGTCTTTTCCTTGTCTGATCAGCTAGCCTGCTCGGTAAGGCCCGCTCCGCTCGGAGGGCGCGTTGCTGAGCGTTTCAGCCGCTGCCTTCTCCCTCCGGCAGCTGCGGGGACAGACCCGCCGTGAGCTGATGGTCGCTGCCCAGCCTCTGCTCCTGCACCTTCGCCGCGTGATTGGCAACCTCAGCTTCTCTGCTCTTCCCAGAGCTTCCTGCTTGTTCAGTACAGTCTGTGCACCTCCTCTTTGGGTCCTTAGGGTCTGACGCTCTGTTCTTCGTTGCAGATGAAACGTTGCTAATCAATGTAATCTGCGGAGTGGTGTCAGGGGTGATCTCCTCTGCCATCGCCAATCCGACAGATGTGCTGAAGGTAAGAAGTGTACCTGGCCAGGGACAGCTCCCGGCTGCCCGTGCTGAGGGGCTCTCTGAGCCACTGCTGGCACCAGTTCTGCTAATTTGGAGTTTTTTATGAGTGGGAACAGCAGCCCTGAGCCATAAACAGGTTTTTAAAAACGCAGCTCTTAAAAGATCGTGAAATCTGTTAGGGCAAGGGGTGGAGGCTGTGTTGTCCTAACTGGGTGAGCGGGGTGGTAGCCAGCCATTCGTCGGACCTTCTCGGCTCTTTTCCCTTTGGTCACCGTGCTGTGCTCCGCTGACACTGCTGCAAAGTCCTGCTTGTGACACAGAGCGACCAGAGCCCAGCGGGGACTGCCTGGTCCCCTGTGTTCCCTGCTGGAGGGTTACTGGGGTCAGGGTGGCTCTGCTCCGAGCAAAGAGCCTGGAGAGCTTTCCCACACTCCTCCCTGTGTAGATCCACCTTCTCGGGGTGGGAAGGCCTTGCCTGTCACTTCTCTGCCTTGTCCGAGGTCTGCGCTGTGCTTCCACCCTGTTGCTGTCCCGGCTCCTTGCCTGCCGTCACCGTTTGCTGCCTGGTTTGCAGGGAGAGGGCGCGTGGGTGCCGGTGTCCGCTCGGGGTCGCTCTGTTGTTCTTTTTCTGTTGTTCTTTCTAGCAGGCGGGGGCCGCTGCGCCGGTGTCTCTGCCCTCCTGGGCGGGCGCTGATGCCATCCCGCTGACTCTCCCTTTCTTTCAGATTCGAATGCAGGCTCAAGGCAGCTTATTCCAGGGTGGCATGATTGGCAGCTTCATCGACATCTACCAGCAGGAGGGTACCCGAGGCCTCTGGAGGGTGAGCACCAGCTGCTGGACACCCCCCCCCCCCGCCCTGTAGCAGAACTAACAGCTTCCTCAACTCATTTGCTGCACCCAGGTGCAGCTCTTGAAGAGAACTGTGAACCAAGGGGAGTAGCAAAGTTCTGTTTCTGGTTACCCAGCAAACGGGAGCACGTCTGTGGCGGGGATTGGGTTTGTGCCACGGCCGGGGCAGCGCTGGGCCAAGCAGACCTGGTTTCCAGGACTGAAGCTGGCGCGCGTAAAGTTTCAAAGACACGGGTGTCCCTTGGGTGGACCGGCGCTGGGGGCTGGGTCCTCTCCGTGCTCTGCCTGAGCGGGGGTGCTCAGGCTGGTGTGTACTGGAGTCAGCGCGAGGTAATCCTGCGCGCAGCGAGCGGGGCGGTTTGCCTACCTCTGAATGTGAGCGGCTGAGCGCCTCCTCATGGGGAGGAAGAGGAGTTCTTCCAAGTGACCCCAGAGACGCTAATGCCATACAGTAACTTTCTGCAGTTCCAAAGGGACAGATTTGCCCTGTGTCCCCTCAGTCTTAGACCCCTTGAAACGTGCCCTCTGAGCAGGCAGGGAGTAGGATGGAGTGGTGGCTTTTGGGGAAGCTGGTGATGCTCTTGGGCTTGAGGACAGATGGGAGTTACCAGTGCTCAAGCCTCGCTGTTTGGATTTTAGCAGCGGTTCCTTGGCTCTTGTTAGAGAACCTCGCTTTCTCCTTCCATGACAAATCTTCTGTGCGCTCGGTTTTCCGGCAGTCTGCCGAGTCGCGAGGTCAGGTGTGGGAATTGCAGGATCCCAATGCCGTTTCCCAGGCAACGGTCTGATTTCTCCCTCTTACGGTCCCCGAGGTCCTTTACAGAAAGACAGCCGCTGCAGTGTCCCGTGTGGGAAGGGGAGGAGGAGTCAATCAACTGCCAGTGGTGACACCAATACTTACTTTGAGATTATTTCTGCTCTCTAGACAAAGACACGCAAGAGGGGAGGAGAGACCAGAAAAGAAATGAAACGCTCTGCGTTGCTGATGCGCGCTGCAGGCAGGACACGGTGCAGAGACAGAGCAGTCTTGAGGTGGATTCCAGTGACCGAGCTAGTCTGGCTGCTCTCCGGCTGGGGCAACCACTGCTCCTCCCTCCGCTCTTCCCTCATGTTCAGGCAAAGGCGTTCGTGTTCACCAGTCTCACCAGTTCTGGCATTCATCTCGCAGGGATGTGGCTGTGCCAGGACTGGGTTAGGCAGGAACCCAGGAGGAGACTGTCAGGCGCTGCCGTAGCGTAGCGGGATGGGGACAGCAGGAGCCGTAAACCTGAAAAGTACTTTCACTCCTTCGAGGTGCTTTGGGTTTGTGTGGTGAGAAAGCTGGCTGTCCCGATGGGCTGGCTCGTACCTCAGCCACGCTGAAGGGTCGCTCCCCGTCCCACTGAGCAGGGAGCTCTCTCGCGACACCGCGGGACTCCCTGAAGTGCTCAGATGATGTTACGGTTCCTGTGAAATGGCCCAACTCCGCATCGCTCCCACGTTCTCCTTGGTCTGCAAGTTGGTCAAAGTTTGCGTGTGTTTTTATCTGGTTCCTGATGAGGGGTTTGCTGGGCTCTTTCTCAGACAGAAGGTAGCTGGTTGCTCTTACCCAAGCTCGTAGTCGTTCCCGTAATTGCCTTGCTGGTGTCCTGCGGCAGCAACTCTTTGAATACACGAAAATCTCCTAAATCAAAAACCGTACTAGAGCAGACTCTCTGCGGTTAGGTAGCGAGGAGGAGCTGGAGCCCCACCTGGCTCCTTAAAGAGCTGCTCTTCGTGTGGTGCAGAATCTTCTCTGGTGTTGGAAGTGGTGGGTGCTGTTCAGCGGGGGAAGACGGGTGGGTTAGAGCCCGACTCCTGCGTGCTAGTGGCTGGGAGGAGAGGAGCAGCGTGTAGGTAACCTACCTGGAGTAACGCTGCCAGGGCGGAGGAACCCTCCCTAGCTTTGGGCTAAAGCTGGGGGACGGTGAGCTGGTCAACCTGAGGAGCCACGAGCTGCGAGATAGAGCAAGGAGGACACGAGGTAGATTGTCAGGAAAAGGTCCCTGGGGGGAAGCTTTGGGGAGATGTCGCCTGCGTGTGACTGCTGCTTGTGCTCTGCAGGGTGTTGTCCCAACAGCTCAGAGAGCCGCCATCGTGGTCGGGGTGGAACTGCCGGTCTACGACATCACCAAGAAGCACTTAATTCTGTCGGGCCTGATGGGTGACACCATCTTCGCCCACTTCGTGTGAGTATTTGCTGCAGCCGCTCCGCTCCCCAGGCTTGGCAGGGGTGTGCGAAGCAGAGGAGCGAGGTGGGATTTGGGGTGAAGCCTGTTTATAGAGCGAGTGCTCTGGAGCTGCAGAGAACGGGCTTGGCCCTTCTGAGGGATCTGCTGTGTCGACTGGAGCAGCTCAGAATGCCCAGCGAGTCAGAATCCCCAGAGGGACCTCCCTGGAGAAGGAGCCCGGCAGAAATCCCTTGGCGAGGTGCAATGTCAGCCTGATTTCAGCTCACCGACGACCAGAAATGCCGCTGCTCCATGCCGTGCCCTGGTATGAACGAGGCAGTTCTGGGTGCGTGACTCCCCGTAGTGATCCGTTGAAAGAGCTGCTCCCGTCCCAGGTCCCCATCCATACAGACACCGTCAGCTTGCAGCCATTGCAATCACATAATTATTGCAATTACCATTTTTTTTTATTATTATTATTAATTGTGAGATGAACAGAGTCCTGCAAAGCTGACCAGACCCTGAGCAATCTGACCAGGTTTTGACGTCAGCCTGCTCTGAGCAGGGGTGGGTTAGAGACCCCCAATGTCATTTTTCACCTACATTTTCCGATTCTTCTGGCAGACGCTTTAGCCCGAGGTGCTGCAGTGCTGCTGCTGGGTCTGCCTGCTGTGGGCTGCAGGCGACAAGCACCTGAGAAGCGCTAGACCGCACGTGGAGGGAGGAGACGAGCAGCTGCATGCTCCCTCTTGCTGCCTTTGGTCTTCCTCCCTCCTTCCCCGCCCCGAAGAAATGCTTGCTCTGGTGAGAAGGATGTGCGCTGCCAGGAGGCTGCCTTCAGGTCTGTGCCACCTTGGCAGCACCCGGAGACACTCGCTGGGCTGCAGGCTGCCCCCGCGGAGACCCAGCGGTGGGCTCTGGGGGGGCTCAAGGTTAGAGAAAGCCGAGCCTTTCCTTTTCCCGAGCTCTCTGGGGTCCTGAGGCGGTGTGGTTCCTGCCTCCGCCTCTTCTCCGGGTGGGAACGGGTAGTGCAGCTAATGCGTATTGCTAAACGGCTTTCGTGAAATGCAGGGAACGGTACCGCCTTGTGCTTATGTCAAGGCCTGCCTGAGCCAGCATGGCCGTGTTCAGAGCTCTTCCTCTCTCCTGTTTTGGTGTAGTTCCAGTTTTACATGTGGGCTGGCTGGGGCCATTGCCTCCAACCCCGTGGACGTGGTGCGGACACGGATGATGAACCAGCGGGCAATAGTGGGCAGCACGGAGCTCTATAAGGGCACGCTGGATGGCCTTGTGAAGGTAAGGAGGTGAGAGAGGTGGGCAAATCCCTGTCTTTGGGAGGCCGGCCAGATTCCAGCGCCAGGCGCCGCTGTTGGGAGCAGTTAGATTCCACAGCAGCAGAAGGTGCTTGGCCGTGAGTGGTTCGGACAGGCAGAGAAGGGCCTCGGGTCACTTCCCTGCGTCGCCATCAGCTTGAGCATCCTCCCGGCCCTGCGGGACGAAGCTCTGCCAGGGATGCAGTTGGATTAGGTTCCTGTACTGCAAGTGATGCTTCGCCCACCGAACTGCATCTCGGCTGCTCTGCAGCTGTGAAGGTCCATTAGATCACACGTGGGGCACAGCACGGACCTGGTGCGTCTCCTAATTCATCTGTTTCCTCTCTCCTCCCAGACATGGAAGAGCGAGGGCTTCTTTGCACTCTATAAAGGTTTCTGGCCCAACTGGCTTCGGCTCGGTCCCTGGAACATCATTGTATCCTTCGTGTGCTGCTGGGAGGCCGTGGGTATGGGCAGCGGGGGAAAACCAAGCTGTAAAGGGAAGGGCAGAGCCCACATCTCAATGGGGCACCTCTTCGCCTCCCCTGCGGCAGCCCGGAGCAGAGTCCCTGTCCCGCTTGGACAGACGTAAGCTGTGACGCGGCTGCTGCTGGTTCCAGTGCCAAAAAATGCCAAAATGGTTGTGACGGCCGCTTCTAACAGCTCTGCTGGTGGCCGGTGCAGGGACTCCCAGGCCTGCAGCACGGGTGGTCTCCTGTAGACTGAGCGCTCTCCAGTGCTTGGCTTCGGACTTTCCCTTTGGCCCGAGCTCCTGGAGGTGCTGCGGTTTCTGGACCAGCTCCCATTCCGTGAGGGAAGGCTGGGGAACGTTCTGCTCCGAGGCAGGCGCTGACCTGCTCTGCAGAACCAGCGCTGCCGTCTTGCTGTACTAGATCCTTCTCGCCCCCTGAAACTGCATGTGGAATTTATTTTAAAGAAGTCCCAGCCTGGGGTGAGAGCCCCCTCCCTCTCTCGATGGCCTAGGTAAGCCTGGCCCAGTTTGCTTCTGGGTCGGTCTCTTCCCTCTCCTGGTGTCTCTGTGTCCTGCAGCTCTCTTCCAGTTTATGCTGCCTGGAAGAGGGGCTTCCCCACGCTGGGCTTCAGCCGGACTGTGCTGATCCTCGCCTGCCTTGCCTTGCCAGGCACGGGCTGTCGTGTCGGGAGGCTCGGCGCAGCTGCCTTACTGCTTTGGCCCAATTCCTTGACCTTCCCTTCAGTTTTTTATCACGTACGAGCAGTTGAAGCGACTTCCCTTCTGAGAGCTGCCTTCATTTCGTGAGAGTCATCTTCAAGACTCGCAGCCGAGAGCTTTGCTGCAGCCTTCCCCTTCATTTCACCATCCCCAAGTTTCGGTGTTTTGGTACATGTGGGTCTGGGCTCCCCCTCTCCCCCAAACGCACGGTCCCTGGCGCATGATCCGGCCGCAGTGGAGCTGGGGGGCCGGTGCTGCATGGTTTGTCACGCGGAGGCAAGTGGTAACGGGGTGCACGTGTCTGGGCCCAAAGCGATATCTTCTGTGAAGATCCGCGCGTTCCAGTGGCCTTGTGGTGCAGCTGTGGTTTGGCGTGTGGCTCGCATGCGTTTTTCTGCCCTGCCTGCGGGGTGAGGCTGGGAAGGGGCGCCATCATGTTTTCTTGCGGAACTGTAACCTCATTAAATTATTTATTGACCGGATGGCTTGAGTTTGTGCGGATTTCCTGCAGGTACATTCCGGAACAGACGTGCATCTGCCCATGGAGGGAACAGACGCAGGTTCTGCAGCTCACTGTATGTTTTCCCCAAATATATACACGCACATATATATAAAACCCCAATCTTTAGGATTCATTCCAGTAGAAATGTTTCTAAAACAAACTTTAATTGTTCGTGTCGGGAAATCATGGCGCTGCACTCGTAGCTCCCTTTGCAAAACCTCAGTCTCTTCACCTTACTGCTTATATTTTGCTTCTCTGGCTCCTTAAAGCAAGGTAACGTGATTAGAGCTGAGCTCGGGTGTCCGCTGCCTTCAGGTGGTGGCTCTACCATTGCCAGTGCTCAGCAAAACACGAAGCGAGATGTTTTGGGCACCCTCTTTGGGATTTTTTTTTGTTGGTTTGGTTTTTTTAAGTGCATATGGTTACAAAAGCAAACGGCTCTTGCGTTCCTACTCCCTGTCCTCTCTGTGGGGTGGCTTTGGTTCGGGTGGAGGCCCCTCGTGACGCTCGGCAGCTCTGGCAGCCTGCGAGCGCCGTAAGCTGAGATCCTCCCTGCGCAAACTGCACAAGGGACGTTCGGCCAAATCCAGCCGGGACAGAAGAGAGAGAAGGGTTTGCTGTGGTTGTGCAAAGGCAGGGCTGCCTCTTTTAAATCCTCACTTAAATCGTGCCCGGAACAGAGGTGTCGCTGGAGGGCCACGGCGCAGAGGCTGGGAGGGTCGTTTTCAGGGTTAAACCATACTTGGAAGCTGCCCGGAACGGGGAGCAGTGGATTGGAAGTGGACAAGGCTCCTGTGCCTCACCTGGCTTTACCCTTGAAGAGGGTTTCTAAATATTACAAAGCAAATAAATACTTACCTGGAGGATGAACACGGGTCGATTCGGGAGGTGTATTTTAACTGCAGGCCATCACATTCTTCTGGTTTTCCTCCGTGTCCCTCTAACTTTAGTTCTGGAGCCGTTTCTTCTTCTCCGTGGGATGCTGCTGGTTTTGGGCTGATCCTCTGGCAGCTCTTTGGTGTTGGCAGTTGCTGTCCTGCCCCGTTCTTGGGGCTGCTACGAGGAGCTCCTCAGCAGTGCTGGAGAGTGTCCCCGCGGCCACTTTGCTGTTTGCTTTGCTCAGCTGTGAGGTGCTGGCGCGAGGCCCTTCCTTCCCCTCTTCTTCCTCCCGTGGGCTCAGCCCCCCCGGATGGCTTTGGAGACATTCCCTTTGCTTGCCCGGGTGGTCCCTGGCCCCTGGAGATGTCCCTTATCCAAGCTTTGATTGTGCCGCCCGTCATAAACGCTGCCACGTGTCGCGCTGCCTCGCTTTGTCAACGGTCGCAGCAGGCAGACGTCGGGCGGTGGCGATCTCGGTCTCCGGGGCTGTGACGGGGAGGTGGCAGCTGGTGGCGAGCACCCTCGCGCCGTGCCAGGCGTTCCCCGAGGCGGCTCCTAAAGCCGTTCATCCCGAAAGCAGCTCGCCTTTGCCACCGGCGGGGAGGACGAGCTGAGCTGCTTCAGGTTCCTCAGCTGGTAGAAGGTGAGTATTTTGCTGGGCATTATAAAGCCCCAAATCCCAGCCCCTGACCGGCTTTGTAAGCGCTTGTGCGAGGGGGTAGCGCTGCCGGAGAGCTGGCACGTTCTAAGGAGGTTCATTGCCTCCGGATGTCCTTCCCAGAAGCGCTCCCTGGACGTCTGTTTGTCTTTCGTGCTCAAGCTTACGTGTTTCTCTTTCTAACCTTTTCCGTGCCGTGCCAAGTAACGCGTGGGAGCGAAGCTGAGCAGCCTGCACCTCGTGCTGTCAAGCACGTGTCGTCGCAGACGCTGGCGGCGGTACCTGAGCTCCTGCGGCCAGCGCTGCCCCACAGTTTGCTGTGGGGGCTCGGTTCATGCCCCGGACCACCAACATCTTGCTGCCTTCAGTGGCTGGAAAATGATTGCAAGCGCTGTGAAGGTGGTGTGGGCACGAGTGGTAGAGCCTGCAGGGTAAATGTGTATCCCATCACAGATGGACACTGGAAGGGACCTGCCCTGTGCTCCCACAGAAAGGTCCACGCGGTTTAACTCCAACACGGAGGTGGTGGTCAAGGAACCCTGGAGAACAAAGTCCTACCCAAAAGCGGAAAGTAGAAATAACGCGTGGTTCTTGATATGTTAAATATAAAAATGGCAGTAAACCAGGTCAAAACCGAAAGAGGACCCTAGGCACCCACTGACCAAGATGAAGCCCCAAATCCGAGGGCATGTCCTTGTTCAGATGGAAGGGAGAAGCCTTCCAGGGAGTCCTTGGGGCTGGCAGGCAATCGAGGAATGGAAGGACCGCTCAGAAAAGTGAAGACTGTAGTGAACGGGCTGAAGGTCATCTGGCTGTAGGTGGGAGACGCAGGGGGCTTTCCCGGTGGGAGCCTGCCGAGGGGGGGCGCGGGGGTAGGACTCAAGCCGAAGCATTGGCAGAGGAGGTGGTGGGATGGGGTGTTCAGCGAGCACGAGCAGGGGGCTGGGCCCACACCCCAAACTGTTGGGGGGGACCTGAGGATGAAAAGGCCAAAGCTCTCACCTGTAGCCTCTCATTTAAAGTTCTCCCCCCATCAGGGAAGCGCCCAAAGCGTGGCTGGGGCTCGAAGGCAGGTTTCTTTCCAGAGAGCTACCAGCCGGTGACCACGAGGTCTTTGCCACGCTGGTAGAAACTCTAGTGAAGCCTTGAGACATAAACGACCGTGATGTGCTGGAAGGGCCAGTGGCTGATGGGTGAGGAAGAGGAGGGATCCCCCCTTTAGGTGTGCTGGGAGGCTTCTGAAGGAGTCAGCGAGTGTGGGGACCGGGAAGCTGGAGTTAAGCCAGCCTGCCTGGGGTTCCAAAACACTCTTGATGTGGTCCTTCACGAACACCATCAAAGCAGCTGGAGGGACACAGGGTAAAAGGGAGGTGCCTGCTGGGGTCTGCTGAAGGTTGTGATCCAAAGTGTTTGGGGCTGTAGCTGGGGGAGCGGGCGGTGTTGAGCTGCAGAGGGGCCGAGTGAAGCAGAAATACGAAGTGGGACGGCGGGAAGGAGGGATTGCTGCCAGCAATGGCTGCTGGACCAGCTGGGGTCCCGCAACTTGGATGTGGCTGCTGCTGGGCGATTGTCCTGCGAAAACACGGGGTCCGTCCCGGCGAGGTGGGGTGGAGGAGCCCCTGCAGAGCAGGACTGTGCTGCCGTGGGGGGGGGCTTCATGTGGGACGGGGCGAGGACGTGCTCACGGGGAGGCAGCGGCTCCAGTCTGTACCTGTGCTTTCTCCCCAGCCACTTCTCCTCTCTCTGTCTAAATCTCCCCCCCCACCTTGATCTCATGCAGGGGGGTTTGGGCCCTCTCCCCCATCAGGGCTAAGGCTGCCCAGATGTCTCCCTGGGCAAACAAAGGAGGAGGTGTAAGGGTGTAAGGCCACGGGAGCCCTTCCCTGCGGTGTGGCCCCCGGGTGCTCCCAAGGGGCTTCCCTGCTCCGCAGCTCCATCCACAGCGGCCACAATCCCTACGTCTGCTGCGCCTTTCCCCCCCGCCGCGGCGCCCACCTCCTGCCCTGGCCCCGCTCTCAGTGTCCCCCCGGCCGCCCACGCTCCTCCGGTTACTGTTTGACAGAGGAAGGCTCGAATGTGCCCCGTTTCCTGGCAGCTTGGATTTTTCCGGCTCAGGAGGCAGGAGAGGTGGCTGGTGGCACTTTATTTAAAGGGATGGAGCAGTCACGGTCGCAGCCCGCCAGGGGTACCCACCCCGCGGGAGCATAAAGGACGTGACCGGGGGGGGGGGGTTCGTAGGATTCTGTAATGCCCGAGGATGCGGAGGCTTTGTGTCCGTGAAGAGCTCTGTTACAGTTCCTATTAGTGAGGTAAATAACGCTCAGGAGGAGTAGAGCAAGCGTCTGTGTATGTAATTTATTTTTTAGTATTAGCAGCAGGTGTATCTGGTTCATTCAACGTGTTACGGAACCGTTCATTAAGCCACCCCCGGGAGCGGGGTCAGTTGATGACGGGTGAAGTCTCTCTTCGGAGACGATCCGTGTCACGGAGCCCGGAGCCAGCCAGGCGTCCCCGCGGGGCCAAAGGATGGCACGGAGAAGTTCACGCAGGGGGAGCTCTCGTTTGGGGGGGGGAGGCAGTAACTTTTATGTGGATCCACACGTGGGCAGAGGACGCCAGCTCCCGGAGCCGCTGTCGCCGGCTTCTGCTGGCTTAGGAGGCCCCTTTGTAGGTTACGGCGGTTTTTTTCCCCGTGAGGTTCTGGCAGTTTTGTTTTTTGGGGCTCATGGAGGACGCCCTGGGCTCCCAGCTGCGCTTACCGAGGGCGTTGCAGTCTCCCACCCGTGCCTGCCCGGGATGTGCCCGGTTCCCAGCCTGCCAGGCATTTTCTCCATCTGCATTTTAGCAGGCACCTCTCGTCGGTGCTTTTCCCCGTTATAACCAGGTCGCCTTTACGGCTGCTGCTCCGGCAAGGGATCGGCGCTGTCCCCTTGGTCCCCGTGGGAAGCGGCTGCCCCGGGCCCGCAGTGACCCTGCCATGTCCTCGAGCCGTGTCACCTACGCGCACCGGCGGGGCTGGGCGTTGGGAGCTTCACTCGTTCCCCGTTACCAGCACCCGTGTCGGAGCAGGGCGCTGGGCTGGGGGACGTCCACCGCCCCGTGTGCCATCGTGGCAGCTTCCTGCCCAGGCGCTCGCTGCTCACCCCCCCTGCTCCAGGGTTGTCTGGAAACGTGGCTGGAGGGGAGGGACCTCTGTGGGCACAGCGAGTGCGCCGGTCCCTTCCGGCAGGCAGCTGCTCAGCAGAGCTCTGCTCCCCAGCCCGAGAGACGCCGCTGCACCACCCGAGAGCGAGCGGCTGCACCCGCCGCTGCTGCGCCGTGCCTGCCGAGAGGGCCCAGGTGAGGGATGCCCTAGAATCGTCTTGGGGACACAGCATCCTTGGGCTGTGCCCCGCAGGGGACAGCCATGGCCAGCTCAGTCCTGGGAGCCATCCTCGCCGTGCTGGCCTCGCTCATCATCACCGCCAACGTGCTGGTGGCCATCGCTCTCCTTCGCCTCATCCAGAAGAGCGGCTCCAAGGGGCTCTACTTCGTCCTTAACCTCGCCGTTGCGGATGCCATGGTTGGCTTCACGGTCGTGGGTCTGGTTGTGGATGAGTTTTCCCAGCCCTTTTATCCTCCCCAGATCTTCTGCGTCCTGAGAATGGCTTTTGTGACCTCCTCTTCTGCTGCCTCTATCCTATCCCTGATTCTGGTTGCGTGCGACAGGCACCTGGCCATCAGGAAGCCTTTCCACTATTTCCAGCTGGTGACAGGCCTGCGGGTCGGGGTGCGCTTGGTGGGGCTCTGGCTGGTTGCTGCCATCATCGGCTTCCTCCCAGTCCTCACCCCGGGCTTTCAGAGGATCTCCAGCTATGAGAAGTGCTCCTTCTTCAGAGTCTTCCACCCCACCTACATGCTCACCGTCTTCTGCGTCGGCTTCTTCCCAGCGCTCTTTCTCTTCATTTATCTCTACTGCGACATGCTGAAGATTGCCTCCGTGCACGTGCAGCACATCCGGGAAGTGGAGCACGCAGGGCTGGCGGGGGGCTGCCCCCCGTCCTGCACCACCAGCGACATGAAGGCCATGCGCACCGTTGCCGTGCTCATCGGGTGCTTCACGCTCTCCTGGCTGCCGTTCTTCATCGCCAGCATCGTGCAAACCGTCTGTCCGGAGTGCTTCCCCTACAAAGTCATTGAGAACTACCTCTGGCTGCTGGGACTGTGCAACTCCCTCCTGAACCCCCTGCTCTACTCCTGCTGGCAGAAGGACGTGCGGCAGCAGCTCTCCCAGCTGGCTGCAGGCGTGAAGAGGAGAGTCCTCCTCCCCCTGCGGAACGGCCGCCGTTTCCCCGGCAGGGGCACCAAGTCTCTCCCCACCGTGTCCTGCCTGCGGCTCCAGGACTGACGCGGTAAGGAGCGGCTGTCTCCGGCTTTCCAGCTCATCGCCTGCATCACAACCACCAGCTCGGGGCCTGCCCGCTGCGGAGGAGATCATTGACGGGGTGGGACCAATCTAGATCCTAAATCCCGGACATCAGTGGGGCCACATTCCAGCCTGCCCACAGCCCCACAGCGCAGCCCGTTTTGCACCGGCCCCAGGCACCCCAAATGTTGGATCTTGCCTGGAGAGCCTCGGCAAGAGCAGCCTTGTGTCTCCCAGGACCGAGCCCTCGGCACTCGCTCTGCAGGCTCAGATCCTTCACCCATCGCTGCCCGGTTTCCCCTGCCCGAGCCTGGGATCCACCTGCCCTCCCCTCTGCCCGCGGCACCAGCTCCCTGGGTGACGAGCCCCTGGTGCCTGGGCCAGGGCTGCTCGCACAGCGTTGGCTCCGTTGCCTTTGGCTCCTGGCCCGGGCAGCGGAGGCTGGGATGTGTGTGCATGTCCTAAACCCGACCTGGACCGCAGGCGCTCCCAGTTGCTGCCCTTCCTAAACCAAACTCGGGATCCTACAGCTGCAGCCTGGGCCACCCCCCAAACCCGTCCCCTGCTGCAGTCAAACCTGCAGCCAGAGGGGCGGCAGGGTCGTCCTCACTCCGAGCTGTGCCCGCCCGAGGCAGAGGTGAGGGGTACGGGTCCGGGCTCTCTGCCGCGGCGGGGGGCACGGAGGAGGGGGCTCCTGCTGTTCCTCGGCAGCAGCTGTGGCTGCACCGGCGCTGGCACGGTGAGCACGGAGCAGCCCCAGCTCCACGCCTGGGAGAGGTGCGGGGCAGCACGGGCTGCGCTGTTGCTGTTTGGCTTGGGCTGTAAAACGAGTTAATGAGTAACTAGCTGAACACCGAGCTGCGGCGAGGGAGCCGGAGGAACGGCTCCTCGGAGCCAGGGAGCACCCCACGCAGGGGGGCTGCTTTGTCCCACCGGGGCGGTAGGGCTGGATTTGGGAATGCCAGGGTCCCTACGCACCGCCTCATCCCATGGGAGCACACGGCACTTCTGTGTGCCCTGCCACGCTGCAGCGGTGGCCAGACCGCGAACCCTGCCGGAGGCTATGATGACATCGAATTGCTTCTCGTAAAATCACGTCCATTTAATCGACATGGCAAAAAAATTTCCCTTAAAAGAGATTTCTTAGCTAAGAACGTACCCTCATCTGAAAATGAGGGCGCTATGCGTGAAAGAGCAGTTGTCCCCACCTCTGTCATCTGCCCCACCGGCAGACATGAAGGCTCAAGGCCATATCCAGCACGCATCCGGAACCCACCTTGGTCCCGAGGCTTTCCCCATCCTAGAGGAAGAGGCAAAAATAAAAGTGCATTTAAAAAAAAACCCAAGCAGGCCCCCTGAGGCATTCGCCTCTGCTTGGGAAAGGCCTGAGACCACATATCCCGGGGCAGACGCTGTTCCTGGCTGCTCAACACAGATTGAGCCGGAGAAGGCCTCTGTAGAGCAGTCCCGGCTGCGTGGGTGGCCTGATGCCTCGTAGGTGGATCGAGGGGGTGGATCCGGGCCTGACTCAGCTCTGGGGATCAGCACATCTGCCAGGACGCTGCGTTTGCTGCCTGTTCTGGGAGCCCGAGCTTCACCGGCTGTCACTTTGCAAAGCTCAACCACCCTCACTGAGCCTCCGGTGATACTGCAGGCGTCCTCTGCCTCCCTCCGCCGTGCTTCCCGCAGGCAGCGTCGCGGGCGGCTACCCGATGTGAACGGCGATGTGTCACGGGTGGCTACGTGGCGTGAACGGCGACGCGTCGCGGGCGGCTACCCGGTGTGACCGGTGACGCTGTGCACGCGGGGCTCTGGCAGATGCCCGGCTGCGGCTCTGCTGCCCGTGGGGCCGGAGCGGGGCCTGCATCGGCCGCGCTGGTGCCTGGGCACAGCCCCAGGCGAGGCTGCGGGTCCGGAGCAGCGCGATGGGCACCCCTGGCTCTGCAGTGACGATGGCGTCCCCATCCGCAGCGGGGTCACGGCTCAGGCCGCTGCCCTGGTGCCACAGAGCCCACGGGCGGTGGCTGGGCTGGGACAGGGGAGGCTTCTGCCCCGCTCTGGCGCGGGTGGGGACACGGTGGGGCTGGAAGCAGAACCCATCCCCACAGCGGAGGATCCCTCGCTCAGCTTCTGTGCCCCGGTGCTGACCTGCGCCTCCTCCTCCTCCTCCTCTTTGCCCCGAGCCGAGGGGCGCTCGCAGGCTGGAGCCCCTCCGCATCCCGCTGGGATAGCCCGGCCACCAGCTTTCATCTCTCGGCCCAGGGAGCGACCGCGGGCACCGAGCGGCCCAGGCGCTGCGGGGAGGCCGCCGGAGCGGGGCTGGGCGAGGGCGCCCGGGGCCAGCAGGGACCGGTTATGGCTGCCCCGGGGCAGAGGGGACCGGCGGGGCGCGCTTCCCGCCCTTCAGCTGAATAAACCGCGCTTCTGCCAGCCTGCGCTCCGCTCCTAACGACCCGCGCGGGCCGGGGCGCGGCTGCTCGGGCCAGGGGGAGCCGGGGCCGGGGGTGCCCCGGGAGGGCTGGGGGCTGCGGAGGGCGGACCGAGGGCGGGAAGAACGACGCTGCCGGGCCCAGAGGGGCGCGGGGAAAAGGCTCCGGGGCCTGGGCCGGGCCCGCAGCCCCGCCGAGGGCCGCCCGCTACCGGTCAGGACCAGGCCGCAGGGCCTGCACCGCGGAGGCCGCCACCGTCCCGGCGTGCTGTGCGCGCAGAGCCCCGCCCCCTCGCCAGGCGACAGCCAATGGGAGGCCGCGGCGGGGCCGGTGGGCGGTGCGGATGCGCGCGGAGGGCGGCGGGGCCGGGAGCGGGCCGGGGCGCAGCGCGGGGCCGGGCCGGGCCGGGCCGTGGGGTGAGTGCGGGGCCGGGGCCGGGCGGTGAAGGCGAGCGCGGGGACTCCGGGCCTCACCGTGTCCGGGTGGCGCGGCCCGGCCCCGGGGGAGCCCCGGCGGGAGCGGCCGAATGGCGGCTCGGGGCCGGGCAGCGGCTGGCCTGCTGCGCCCGCGGCCCGGGGCTGCCCGCCGGGGGAGGCTGTGGGGAGCGAGGCGGCCGCTCCGGTTTGGGCCCGGAGCGCTTCAGCCGGCCGGGGCGGCGGGGCTTCTGCCAGGCCCCCCCCCCCCCCGTCGGTGGAGCGGCGGGGCGGCCCCCGTGCCGGCCCCCACCCTCCTCCGCCCGGGGCGCTCCTCCTGCCGCCCCCCGCTGCATCGCCGGGAGCCGCCGCCCCCGGGCGGGGATGCTTGGCCTCCCGGTCGGCCCGGTGAGGGGCGGGAGCCTGTGGGGCGTCCAGGGACCTGCTGGTGGCGGCGGAGGCCTGGCCAGCGCCCCTTCGGGCGGCGGGGCGGCCGCGCTGAGGGGTTTATTTGGGCGGGGAGGCCCCGGGCTGCCTTCGGGTTCGGTGGTAACTAAAATGGCCCCGGGTCGCCCAAGAGGGAGGGAGACACGGGCGGCGTTTAATGACAGCGTGGAACTGCCTGGTCCTTAACGGGGGCCCCTTCCGAGGCACCGGGAGTGGGTGGTTTGTGAAGGGGGGATGGAGGTGGTGGTGGCTTCTCCCGAGCCGGGCGTACCGAATGACCCGGCCGGGTGTACGGAACCGGCCGGGCTGTCTCTCCTGAGCCCTGGGACTCGCCGTGCCGTGGATGCGCTCGGCCGCAGCCAGACCGTGCGGAGGAAGCGCTGTTAGGTTTGGGCACGCTCCTACCAGTAACCACGGCTCCCGGTGGGCTGTGAGTCTCCCACAGCGCTATTCCATAAGGATCCTTTGACTGTGACTCATGTATACGTGCATGCGCGCATTTATTTGGTTCCTTATCATTATGCACAAGCTTCTTTCTATTTACGTGTTTCTTACCATCTTAATTATTTCGGTTTGGTGGTGTGCGCAAGGTCCGGCTGTTCACAGCAGCGTGTGTTCAGATCGTGCGGCGTAGAGATGCTTTGGTTCTTCCGTGCCCCGTGTTGGTTCCACAGGCGTCCTTGGATGGATGACTCGTTAGTCCCCACGCATTCTCCCTCCCCCGTACTTCGCTTGCACAGCTACGGTATTTAGCCGTGGTGTTCTTCTGGCCTGCAGAGCATTGCAGCAGAGCCGGGAGGCGATGGGTAAAATGCTGAGGCAACCCAGGGCAGGAGCTTGTCCAGGAAGCTTGCGTTCCTTCTTACTCCATCCAGCCTTTCGCCTCTGCTCCGCTCTGGAAGCCGACTGCTTGGTTTTTCTGTTTCTTAATGTTTCGTTTGAGGGATTTCTTAACATCTAATTAAAAAGCCCCCTGCGTTAAGTTGTTGAAAGCTCTGTCTGAGCTACTGTAAGGTCGGGTTTCTTCAGTTAAGGTCATGTTTTTGGTATGGGTGACTTGAGCTCATAGGAGGGGTGAAGTTCAATCTCCGAGTAATTTCAAAGATAAGGTGTTGCTAGAGAGGCATTCTGTGCACCCTTCAAAGATGGTGTGAGATTTCTCCCCTAATCCCCGACTTTTCTGCTGACATTCTGCCAGTGCCAACGGCTCCGTCTCAAAGCCGCGCTTTCCCACTGCATCCGGCTGCTCTGCTCTCGGCCAAGACGAAGCCGTGCGGGTCCTCGTGCTGGCGCTGCCCCTCTGCGAGGCTCTCGTCCGGGGAGCAGCACTTGCCCCTTGCAGGTTTCTGCAGTAGGACTTTCCGATGCTTCTGATTGCTGGCTCCGCCAGAGTTTTCCCTGGGGCTCCCCTCTTTTTTTTTTTTCTTTTTTCTTCCCCTTTTATTTTTCCCTTGCAGATCTGTGCACTTAGTCCTGAGTCCCTTTGCCTGAGGCGTTGCTTCTTCTAGCCTTTCAGAAATACATTTCTGAAAATGTGAGCTTTTGAGCATTTGTTAGGAAGCGGCAGGTATTGCTCTCTGGGCGTGCTGTGAGCGAGGAGGGGTCGGGCATGTCCCCTCTGAGCCGCTTGCTCTGCACCCCGGGTGATGGAGGACGAGCGGCTCGCCCCCTGTAAATCCCAGTGTTAGCACAGAAGAATTTCTAGGGGTTGTGTCCAGAGGGAAGGTGGTTTGACAAAGCCATGCGAGCGCCCTAAAAACGGTCTGTGGAATATTTAGTAATTTGGTGTGCTGGCTGGGGCGGTTGGTGAGTACTGTCCGGAGGGAGGCAGCGGGGGTCGCGTGTCTCGGTCTGTGCCGGCGTGCGCCCGTGTGTGCCTGCACATGCTGGTGAGGAATGTTTCCCCTTCGTTTGGTTTGGGTTACAACAGCGAGCAAGTGGCACAGCGCACACGCGACCTGATCAAGTCGCTGTGGCTTTGCTGCTGTATCTGTGAAAACGCGCCCTTTGCCTGCGAACCGTGCAGCTGGCCCTTTGGAACGCCGCCTTCTTAGCGTCGAAGAAGAAATGACCCTTTGTGTCTCTCTCCCTTTTTTCTTTTTTCTTATGGTGCCCTGTTAGAGCAATTTGCTTGTCTGAAGTTAATATTTCTGGTGAGTACAAGCATCCAGGATCGAGGGCAGTGAGCGGTGTGCCTCTTGCCATCGGGGATTACCAGAATTTAATCTTTCTGTGCAAAGGCAGCTAATCTCAGGCATGCAAACAGGGTTTACTTAACCGCGCGCCAGCGCTTAAAGGCACTGATGTATGGAATCCCCTGCGAATTCAGATGTACTCGCTGCTAATCGCTTCTCCACCTGCTCGTCCACCTCCGTCCCCCACATCCCGGAATCCGCCTTTCGGTGTCAGTCACTGCAGACGGATGGTGACACATGCGGCCACCGGTTGCCAGCCCCAGCCGGTGCTCGCGATGCCTGGGCTGTCGCTGCCCGCCTGCCGAGCCGCGCGGTGGTAGTTTCACCGTCACTGGGACCCCGCTTTCCTTCGGTGCTGGGCGCTGGAGCTCAGGGGCTTGCATGGAGCCGCACTGAGCGTGGGAGCTCAACCCTGGGCTCCAGCTTTTAAACAGATGAACGGCCTGGGTGCGGCAGGAGACCTGCCCGAAATACTGGCCTATGATCAGCACCTTGCCGTCTTTCTCCTGCAGTACGCAGGTACAGTACGTGTCCGTGTGCTCCTCTTGGGAGCGTGTTTCTCCCGTCATGTCTTGTTAGTGCGTGGGGTTGGATGGGGTTGGCAGAGCTATCGCACGTCTGCCGGTCTCCTCGGTGTGCCCAGGCAGTTTCTGGATCAAACAAGGGATTGTAAAGCTCTGGCCGTGACGCTTAAGCCAGGACTGCAGCAGAAAGGAGGGCACAACCCCAACAGTAGTTTTTGAACCTGGGATCTAGACTCGGAAAGCAAATGGTTGGTATCGAAATGTAACTTCAAAGCCTCTGTATCTTCTCTCCTTTCCCTTCCTTGCTGTTTTCTCTGTGTTTTCTAATGGATTGCCGCAGATGCTGTGTACTTGGGTTTCATCTAAAGTGCGTTTCTTTGAGCTGAAAACAAGCAGCTTGTAGTCAGAATAGCAGCCTGGAATCCAGTTTATTTCTAAATGGCGTTTCTAAGTGTGCAGAAAAAGGGCCCCCTGTTCAGGCTGGGCAATCCTTGTTTCATACGTTTGCCAACGTTGGCAAAAGGTAAGTCCGTATTTATAGCAAAGCCTGTGTCAGCCCATTTCTGAAGTTCCTCTTGATGCTGGGTAAGAGAGAAGTTCGATGAGTGGGCACAATCTACGTGGGCTTTTCGAGTGGACCATTCAAATGCTTCTAGGCACGTGAAAGTGTCAGAGTACCCATTGCTGGGTTTGTTTTTTACTTGAGTTCCTGGGGGGGGTGGATTTCTGTACCTGCTTTTTACGAACTCGTTGGGCATCAAGAAAAGCCGTGGGAGCGTCTGGCCGGCAGCAGCGCGAGGCCGCTGGCAGAGCGTGCGCTTCCCTGGCTCACCCCGGCTCGGCTGCTCTGTGGGCCCCCTAGCGCGGGCAGACCTCCCATCGTCGTTTGGTTGAGCATTAGGAACCCCAGCAGGGAAGGTTTTGCAAAAAAATCTTGAAGTGGAAGCCATGTTGAGGTGCTGTTTTCCTTCTTCCCCCCATGTTTTTGGTCGAAGTGATGCCAACGTGTTCAGCTCTCCGTAACAGCTGTGATCCGTAAAGCCGTGCTTTCCAGGTCATGTTATTGACTACTTCTGATTTTTTTTTAAATTTATTTTCCACTGGTGATTAAGGCAAATGGCCAAGCTCTGTTAGCAGGAACTAGTGGTCGGAAAATGAAGCCCTGTCCAGGGTCTGGCACGGGACCCGACGAGGGAAGATACTTCCCTTGATTTATGCCTGGAACATTGAGATCTTTCCTATCTCTATCCCGGCCCTTTCTAAACATGTGCTGTGAAAACTACAGCCGTATATAGCATCTGCACAGCCCCAAATCGATGCTTGCCCAAGGGGACAGGCAGGGCTGTGCATCGTTAATGTGATTTAGGACAGCGGGAGACTGCTGCGCGTCTTCCCGTGGGACGCAGCTCGGCGTCTATTCCAGAGGTGAGGCTGCCTCCAGCGACCTGCTGCCGCCGTGCCAGAGGGCTTGCTGACAGTGGCTCCCTGCTCGTCTTTAAGCATCTTCACTGTTTTCCCCCATTCAATTTTTTTTTTCTAGTGATGAATCCTCTAGTCCAGGTTGATTGCAATTTTTTTAAAATTTTTTTCTTTTTTTTTTTTTTTTTTTAAATTTTTATTCACTGCGTTACGGCAGCTCCTGATACCTTGCTCCTAAAAATTTACTCTTCTGAAAACCCCTGGAGATACGTGCTGGGTGTGCTTGGAGGCGAGGGGCACGCTAACACCACCTCTGGCTCTCTAGAAATGCTGCCACTGGTCTGACACGCACTGAAACCCCTCATTTTTCCCCTCCTCCCCCTTTGCTTCTGCACAGCACTTCACTGCAGACAGCAATCTGCTGATTTCTGCCTTTCCCCGCTGGCTCGCAGTAAACCCCGAGGCGAGGTCCTGTGCTGGTGGTCCCTTCCTTCCTGAGCAGACCAGCTCGAAATAGCCAAGGATGCTTTGTTCGGGTCGGAGCGGGGGAAGCGTGCTGGTGCTCCTGCCTGGCTGATTCTGTCAGCTTTTATCTTGCTCTGTGCCCAGGAGGGAAGTTCTGCAGCTTCAGCTTTCTTCTCTGCGCGTTCCTTGCATCCGGGGGGATGTGGTTGGATCTCAAGCTGAACGGCAGTTCGCAGAAATGGTAGGAGGGAGGCAATCGGTTCTGAAGGTAGCTGCTGTCCGTGGCGTTTACCATTGGGGTGGGAAGTCTGACATGATGAGGAGTTTCTTGCCCTAAAGTGCATTGGGAATCTTCTCTGTGGCTTGGTTGAATTCTTGGAGCAAGTTCCATACTGCAAGAGAGCAGCAAGCAAGGTGCACGCTTTCTGTACTGCTTCCGTTGCTCCTTTTCAATGCCACCCTTCCCTTCCATGGGTCATTTACTCTTTTTCTGTCTAGGGGAAGTGAGAGCAGAGCTCGCCCAAGACATTTTGCTTCTCCATATTGAGTGTACCAAAACTTGCCCGGGGATGGTAGCTTGTCCCCTCTTGAGGGGGGCTCTGGAGACCTGCAGACAAGGCCGGGGGCTCCAAGTCGCGTGGGTGCCTCCATCCAGAGCTTTCCAGCTGGTGGCTGGTGCCACGTTCCAGGCTGCTGCGCCCGGGGACTTGTTCTGCTCCCCATAACCACCCGCGCAGAGGTCTAGGCGCGTGTTATGAAGTAAAGGACAGTTTCTGTAGATGAAGGCAACTTGGGGACCATCAGCAGTAGCCTCTTGGATTTCTCTGCTTGCAGAGCCTGGAGCAAAACAGGGCAAAGTGCCTGTGGAAGTAGGTCCTGGGATCCTGGGAGTCCTTGCCGGAGGAGCTACCAGGATCTCTTGTGTGAGCAGGGCTAAGAATAACTGCATCCTCTCTAGTGCTGTTTCTAGACAACGCTATCCAGAAAATACATTTGGTTTTGTTTATGGCTTGCGAAGGAGCTACTTGGTTTCCAGCCTGTGCCTGCAAAGAAAAATACGTTGTAGTGCAGAATCTCATCACCTTCCATTTTCTGTAATTTTGAGTATTTCTGACCTGTGGAGTTCTAGTCTGAGGCTGCGTCAGGACAATAGTGAGCTTCTCTTCCAGAGCGCTTGTACCGTGCTCTGCGTGCCATAATGAAGTTGTAAATGCAGAGGGTAGGCTTGAAAACCAAGAAAGTCCTACTGAAGAGGTTTTGAAAAACCTTTTGAAGGTGTTTAGGCACTATGGAGGAGTGTGTCCAATGAGAAGGGCAGCTCTAAAGCAGCTCTTCTGTTGAGGAATGATTGGCTTGGGAGAAAAAAAGCTGTAGATTGGAATGAAGTTTCAGAACAGGGGTGCAAACTTTCCTCCTTTCCTCATGCAGTTTGGCAGTGTTCTCAGACACGAAACTTGATTTGGAGCAATCGCATTTTAGGTCTTCAAATCTTGCATCCTAATGCAGGGCTTCACAGGAAGGAATCCTTGCTGCCTCGGCGCGCATCGCTGGCCTGTGAGATACCGACGGGTAAAAAAGGTGATCGGGAAATCAGTCACTTATTCTGGAAATCTGAGAGCAATACAATTAACTTTTGGTTTCGTTCAAACTCTTGTCCCTTTGTTGTACTGGTGCGGTTGTCCTAGGATTGCTCTGTAAGACACAACCGTTGTTACGTGGCTTGAGGTTGAAAACAAAACCATATCCTCCAGTGGGAACAAAATGAGGGCTTTAACTCCAACCTCTTCGCTGATCTTGGTGTGGTCTCTCAGGCAGGATGACCTAAGCCATGGCTTGATGAGGCACTGAGCCTGGATCTGGATTCCTGGTACTGGTTCCTTAATCACGCCCTTTGTGGTCACCTTTGAACATTAATCTGACACCACAAATTTGTACCAGCCCAAAAAATGTTGCTGCATTCACGTCTGGGGATCATGCGCTGCATCTGTTAGAGAGCAGATCTGATTACATTTAATGGAGAGCCCATAAATAATAAATATTTTGGAAGTGGGTTATTCATGAAGTGGCTGGAGCAAGTCCACAGCCCGTTCTCCTGGAGCGTCCCTGGTTGTCTTTCTGATGCTTTGGCTAGGTTCTGCCCGCATCTCTCACAGGTGGTGCGTGCGTGCTGGTGGTTAGAAATGTGTTTGTTGAAGTAATGCTGAGCTGAACGCATCCTCATCCTTTAGGCTGTCATTGTTCTCACGCTGGACTTCACCTAACTTCCCCCAAAAAACAATCCGCTGAACTTTAGCTTATGTCACTGTCGCCCTCAGGCAGTTCCTATGATGAGAGTCCCCCACTTTGGGGAGGAATGACCCCTTGCACCAGTACATGCTGGGGACAAACTGATGGAAAGCAGCGTTGTGGAAACAGTTTTGGGTGTTCTGGTTGACGTCAAGTTGAACGTGAGCCAACAACGTACCCTTGCGGCAAAGGCGGTCATCCTGGGCTGCGTTAGGTTGAGCACTGCCAGCAGGTCCAGGGAGAGGATCCCTCCCCTTGGCACCTGGAGTGCTGTGTTCAGTTCTGGGCTCCCCGGTATGAAAGAGTCATGGATGTTCTGGAGTGAGCCCGATGAAGGGTAATTGATGTGATGAAGGGGCTCAAATATCTGTTAGCGAGGAGAGTCTGAGCGAGCTGGGATTGTTTAACCAGGAGAAAAGGAGGCTTGGGGCGGGGGGGGGCAGGGCAGAGGGAGTCCTAGCAATGTGCTCAAATACACGTTGATGGGAAAGAGTAAAGAAGATGAAGTCAGAGTCTTTTCAGTGGTGCCCAGTGAAAGGTCAAAGGGTACACATGAAAATATGGAGAATTCAACTAAACACGAAAAAACTTTGCTTGCCGCAAGGGTGATCAAGCACTGGCACGGGTTACCCAGAGCGGTGGTGGAGTCTCTGTCCTTGGAGATGTTCAGGACCCAACTGGACAGTGCCCTGAGCAACCCGCAGGAGCTGACACTGCTTTGAGCAGGGCGGGCGGGCTGGGTGGTCACCAGAGATCTCTCCCGATGAGAAATAATCTGTGATTTGCTTCTAGAGAAGAGAATGTTGGGTTTCCCGGTGAGGCCCCACTCACCTGTCCCAATCTGAATTCTTGAGCAGAGTTTGGCTTTATTCGAGAGAGCTTTGGACCCGCTGGTGATATTCCCAGGAGTTTCAAGTCTATTTTGAACACAAAAGTTAACTGACAGAGCGCAAGACGTTGCAACGTGATCCAAAATATTCTGTACGGCTTTGCCTCTTTCTCAAAGAACGTGACACCAAGGCTAATTTTTCATCGGTATCTCTTGCGTATCTCTTGCCCCGTGGATTGTGCTCGGCGTTTCTCGGTGAGCTGTGGGAGCAGTATCGGCAGTGCCGTGTCCCACTGCTGTTCATACTGAGCAGGTAGAAGTCTGTGGCTCATCAGCTCTGTGCATCGCAGCTGGTCTGTCCTTTGGCAGCTCTGCTCTTTGGAGGCGCCCGGCTGTAGCCCTGGGGTTCCCTTGTCCCCGAGGCGGCGTGCCTGGCCTGGCCAGTTGTGTCTTGCTCTGTGGTGAACGGGGAGTTGTCACCACCGGCAGTGGCGTGGTTCCTTTGACCAAACATGGGTTGAATTGAGATGTTCCGAGGGGAGAGGAATTGCACCCTAGCTCTGGCTGTGCAGATGGCTGTGGGGATAACTGTTGTCCCCATGCTAAAGGGAACTTAGGGTGACCCCATCCTCCGCTGCGACGTTGGTTGAACCCTGTTCTGTGACTGCTGGGTGAGAGTCTTGCGTTTGGTTTTGCCTCTTTCCAACGTCTACACGGGGCTCATGAGCTCCAGCTGGACAACGTGTTCAGGTCGCTCTTTTATTCTTCCTGGCAATGGCACAGCCGTTACGAGTGCATCCCCTCCGATGGCATAACTTGATTGTTGCAATTCCAGCTCCGGGGACTTTCAGCAGGACTCCTGCCCGAGGCTTGCGCCGACTGCAGCAGCACGTTGCGTTCCTGGCATGGCACGCTGTGATCATATTATGCCTGTTGAGCATTCTTTATATTTGCTGCCTGTGAAGTAGGAAATTAAAAGTCAGCTTCGTAAGCTTGCAGCTGAAGCCTTGGTCCGTACGCTAGCAAACCTCTCTGGCTGTTCTTCAGGGGCATGGCAGTGTTCTTCACAAGGACGATCCGCAGGTGTGCCGCCACATGTCGTGGCTTGCAGAAGTTTTCAGTGGCTGGCTTAAGGTGTCGATGTTTAGATGATCCTGGAGGTTTGTAGACCCACAAAATGTCACCTAGGCGAGCAGCCATGCAGCTGCAGAGCTCTGGGTCTTTGTGTTCATCCAAAATTAGAGAACTAAGAAGCACTGGCCCAGCTTGCAGAGTTGATCCGATGTGACTCCTTACGGCATTCAGGAGAGTATGACCCTGATAGGACACGCTTTGTGTCTGGACACCACAGCTCCTCTGTGGTAAGTAGGACCCCAAAAAATCTAATAGGAAAGCAGTTTCCTTAATTTACATTGTTTAAAAACAACAAGAAACCCCCCTGAACTTAAACTCTCTCGCACCTTCTCTGAGTAGAGAGGAAGAGTCAGAGGGAAACCCAGGGCTGTAGGCCTGGGAGGAAACGCCAGCGCGTGTACGGTGTAACTTGGTGTATGACCGGGGACAGGCTTTTGGTCAAGGCCCTTGGAGCTGTGTGACTGGTGACAACAACACTTTCCTTGGGGACCTTGGTATCCCCTTGCACGTGGGGAAAAGGCGCTGAAGTTGCAGGTTGAGGCTACGTGAGTCGTTGCGGTGGGATATTTGAAGTGTCACAAACCAGGTGCCAGTAATTCAGCAGGACGTGAGATGCATTACAAACTGCTACCTCTTCTTGGATAGCTTTTATTTTTATGGAGTAGAGCACCAGCTTTGACAGCGTAGAGTCATTATGCCCATATGTCTAAGCTGGAGGAGGAAGCCCTCTCTGAAAGATGACATTCTCATCTTAAGGTTTAAGGCTGTGTTTGAGCAGCACTGTGGAGTACGTCCAAAATGGTATCAACTTTAAAAGTTGTGTTAGAAGACTGGACTTTAAGCCTAGCCATTCAAAAGGCAGTTATCAAGGCTCCCTCTGTGTCGTATGAAGAGTGCGAGCTGCTTTGAAGGTACGCAGAGTCCTCCTTTAGGTCCCTCTGAATGATGGCGCAGCCACTGGGTGCACAAGTCTGAAAGGTGGCTTTAACACATCTGGATGGGTTTCATTCCTGGGACAGCCTTGGGATGGACGCCGGGGCTGGGGCTCTCCTGGGACAGCCTTGGGATGGACGCCGGGGTTCCCCCACTGATCTGAATTGGATCACAGGAGGTCTCCAGGGCTAGCACGGGGTGAGTTGGGCAGCTGGGAGGGAGCTTCTGGTTGGGCAAGAGCTGTTCACTTGGTTCAGGGAGTTTCTCATGGCTTGACTAGCCGGTGGGGGTACTGGCTCTACAGCTGGGAGAGCTCCCTTTGCTTCCTGTAGACCCCAGGGTTTGTCCTGTAGCTAAGGAATCTGTTGGGGTGTTTTTTTTCCAAAATACGTTAATAACATTTTTTTTGCAAAGAGCATCAGCGTGTTTCCACTCCTTGTTAGCTCACCTCTGCTGGAGACGGCTGCCTCCCTCCCCAGCACCGTCACCGGAGTGGATGCGGCATCTGAGTGCTCCTCCTCTACGGCAGAGCGTAATCAAGCATCCTGGCTCAAACTGATGATGGGAATAATGGGGGTAAGTGGCTGCCTTTGCTCCTCGGTGGGTTCGAAGGTAATGCCCGAGCGGGTGCATTCGCACGCAGGCGTTGGTTAATGCCGAGCGTCTGTGTGGCGTGTCGTCTCCAGCCAGAGCAGGGCGTCCATCCTTTTCGGGCCTGGTGGCACGAGTGTCTGGCTGGGTGGGTGCTGGTCCGCGCCCTTCCCTACGCCCAAGCGTGGGAAAACGCGCTTCTGAGTTTTATGTTGCCTTTTCCATCAGCTGGACAATAACAGAAGAAAATCTTATAATTGCTCCTTTTCTGTTCTCCCTATTTCTTTGCTGCACGCGGCCTCTCTCTATTTTTAACCTGCCGCATTCAAGATTTGTTTTCCTGAGCCCTTGTGACCTCAGTGATATTTTGACTTTGGGGTATTTAAGAAGCAGCGTTGTAGGCATCTTGCGTAGCCGGGCGTGACTATTGTTGTTGCCAGCTGAACAGTACTTATTTTTTTGGCTGCTGGTTGCGTTCTCACCTTTCAGAGAAGAGCCCCTTCAGGCTCTCTGCATCCACTCTTCTCTATTTACAGCCGTGCACAGCGACCGTGTTTATTAACAAGTTCTTGGAAGTGGAAGCCTCTAGAACAGAAATTGTGACGCTGCGGTGTGTCTAGAGAAGGGTTTTGGTACCAACGCCTCGGCCCGCCAGCGCGGTGAGGCTGCGTAATTGTCCTCTTGGTGCTCCTGTGGTTCTGCTGATTTCCCCCGGAGCGGGCGTACCGGAGCAGAAATGCAGCTATTTTTGTGTCTTTATATGGGCCCACAAAAAGGTTTGGGTGGTTTTTTGTTCCTGATGACTGTTCAGAGTGAGTTTGCTGAGACAAAGCGAAATCAAACTGGATATTTTAAGGTGCCTTCCATCCTGCACCCCTGCGAGTGCTGAATGTGACCGAGGGCAGGGGAACGGGCTCGGTACGGGCAGCATGCCCCGCTCAAACTTGCTGCCATCAGTTGCAAACTTGAAGCTTTACGTGTGAAGCCTCCGGTAATTTGGAATTGCCTACAGAGTACTAAACAGACAGTTTTAGAGAGCCAAGAACGGTGGGGACCGCGTTCTGCTGGGACGTAGATGTGATTAATTGACCATCACCTGCGATCTGTCCACCGCGGGTCTGCGGAGGGCGATAATCTAAAAGGTGGTGTAGCTCAGAGTTACTCTGAAATGGGTGTAATACCTCGAATTAGGAGATACTCTGGAAGCTGCAAACCAATTTTTCTTCAATCCTCTTTGGTTCAAATCTGCATAATTAGCTTTTCTTACTTTCTTTAGCAGTTGGCTCTTTAAGGATCTGTTTGCTTTCTTGCTCTGCCTCATGGTGTCCCCTAGAGATCCGCAGGTTTGCCTGATTTTGTCAATTGTCCATTAAAACCTTTTGACCCCCATGCGATTGAATGGGTGATGACCCAAAATTGTGGCCGTTGCTTCCCTCTGCTCCTCGGCTCAGACACAGCGCCCAGGTTTTGCCTTGGTTTCGCTGAGCCTGGTGCAATGGATGCTCCTCAAGCGCAGCCGGCGCCGCCTCCACCGCTCGCCTCTCCTGGCTGCCCGGGCATCCCCGGGCTTCAGCTCCGTGTTGCTGAAGTGCTTGGACGTTTGGAGGGCAGCACGAAAACCATCGCACCAGCCAGCGTTTACTTCTGGCAGCTTTTGTTCTGCTTCATCGCGTTTCTCCTTACTTGTACTTCTTAACTTGTTGCTTTTTCTTTGCTCGTGCGGTAAACGCACGCTTGGGTATTTGTTGGGAAGCTTGGGCTTGACTTGTCCTGTGTAGGGATGAGAACGTTTGTGAATGAGGAAGAGCTCAAAACTTCCAGGAAACACAAAACCACAAAAAAAAGCTTTATCTGAGTGATCAGCTACGTAATTTTCGAGTCCTATTCGGACTGTTGGTTACTTGATATTTTGGAGTGTGCTTTATACTTAGTGACTATTTAAAAAGGTGCCTAATTCTGGCCTTCATGGGTCTGTATGGGCCTTGGTGTCTCCTTTGTCAGGATCCTTCCTGCAGAACGTGAGCTGTGCTGGGGTTCCCCAAGATCGTGGGGTATCTCAGCTCATAAGGGGGCAACTGCTGGCCAGACTGGCCGAATAAAAATCACAATAGCGCCTTGTGGTTTTGAAGCTCATCCAAGATGTGCCTTGGATTTTGCTAGTAAATAATCCCAGGTGAATTCACAGCTGGTGACAAACTGGGTGAAACTTGAGTGACTATCAAAAAATGTGTTCCTGGATTGGAAGAAATAGGAAAAAATTCTGGCCTCTGAGTTTCCGGACGTGAACTACTGCACAACACAGGGGAGATGCACCCCTGGTTTACAGTACCCAACAGTTTGGTTGGTGTGAGCGCTGGGGTTCATGTTTGTGAGTGGTATTGTAAAGTGGTATCAGAGTAACTCTGAGGTCAGGCATAGCTGGGGACAGTGACCTGGAGGCACCGTTCCCCTAAGGGGCCTGAAGGGCCGCTTGTACCTGGGACGGGGCGTTTCTCTTACGGCTGTGATCCTGAAGCATTGCACACCAGTTTAAAGAAAGTCTCTGAGCGTATTTTTCTCTTTTAGGCTTAAACCATCTGTCCTTTGATCCTGCCAGCAACAACAAACCTCTGCAGTTCGGCAGCGCTGCTGACCCGCGGGTGTCGGAAAGCCCAGCCGAGGATGGAAGCGATCCAGGCAAGAAGAGGAAGAGAGCAAGCGTTCCTCCAGGTGAGCCGAGGAGCAGCTCGGTGGCTGGCAGTTGAGGAGGCATCCACGTAAGCGTGGACCGAAAGCAGCCACCGCGCTAGGGTGTTAATGCAGAAGGTGGAGAGATGGAAATGAAATTGTGGTCTGGTACTGCATCCAGTCAGAGCTGTGTTTGTGGTTCCATGCTTGCATGGCTTTGGGTGAGTGCTCGTTGCTGTTTCTATGCAGAACAAAAGCAACTTCCGTATTATTATTATTTTTTTAAGCACTGTGGAATCTCTGTACCTGTCCCAGTAGATTTACCCTTTTTTCCTAATTAGTCAATAGCTCAACATTAAAATCATGATCATAATGAAAAGCATAACAAGGCAGAGCGTTTCCCGTGGGGTTCAGGTAACACATTGATGGCATGCGAGTACCTCGCCTTCCAAATGTACGTACCTTGCGCTTGGGTACCGCTCCCAGAGGTGTGGGATGCAATGTGGGGCCTGTGCAGAGGTGCAGGAGGAGGAGGAGGAAGAGGAAACCTCCTTTGTCCCTCTGGGAAGGAGGTGGTGCTTTCTGCCTCTCTGCTATCAGGTGTATCCCAGCTGATGGCAGAGTTCTGTCAGCTTGCGAGTACAGGCAATGCAGACGTAGCCCCTGGGACTGTCACCTGCCCCAGAGGAGGCATCTAGGACTGTTGGAAGTGGGTAGAGTCAGGAGTTTATTTTGTTCCTTTCATTATTTTGTGTTGCCTTTATACACCTCGAGGTCCCTCAGCGTCTCGGGTGCCTCTTGCACATGCTGGACGCACAGCAACCTGTGTTTCTCCTGCACTGTGTGGGGATGGGTTTTTGGGGTTGGTTTTATTTTCCCCATGCAGAGTTAACCTCGTGCTAAGCATTTTTTTTTTTCCTTTCTGAAATCAGATACTTTTGCATTTGGGCACCTCTAGTTAAAACCCGTGCAAATAAAAAGAACAAATATATGTCTTGGTGGTACATGGAAGTAACCAGCTAAAGGCGTGGTTGACCCAGCAAAATCACTGAAGAAGACCTGGATGCTTAATTAAGCCACACATTTGTATAATGTTAATGATTCCTCCTGGATTGCCAGATAGCTCTGCTAGACCTTGAGTAAATAACAGTGGTACTGCTGCTGTCAGCAGCATGACGTTGTTCTTTGCTTCGTTTCCCCTTTTGGCGTGGAGGAGAAATGTCTTCAAATGGCAGTGGAAGTACCCTCTGCTGGAACAGCCTGGCCACCTCTGTTAATCCAGTGCAATTATGACAACTTATACCTGCTGAATGTTGGTTCATAAATCTCCTGGGAAGAATCAGAGTGTACCCCGTACCTTTAATCATTGCTTTTTTAAGGCCCCTTAGAGCTGTTGATTGTAGTGGGTAAACCATAATTTATTCAGGTGCTCTTGGAAGGCAGTGTTTTTGTAGACCTGGCTTCTGTAAGATGTCATCTTCTTGAGAGGCACAGAAAACTCTTCGTTTGGCTCTTTCCTGTGCGTTAGGTTCAGATCTGGTTTTGGATGCTGATACTGCAGAGCCTCGTTGGCAACATATGCCCTGCAGAAGAGTTAAGATATGCACTATAAGCTCTTAATCACTTTTTTTCCTTTCAGCAGATGGTGGCAGAAATCTAAGCCTCGACTCCATTCTGATGGGCTTGCCAATGTCAGACCCAACTGCCTGGACCACTGCGATGAACAATCTAGGGATGGCTCCCATGGGCATGACGGGACAGCCCCTCCTGCCGGGTATGTGAGCTTCTCCAGACTGTCCCCACCTTTTCTTTCAAACATGTCTTTGGGAAGAACCTATTTCAGCTGAGTTAGATAAATGCCTGCTGCGTACAAACCCCATTAACAAGCTGTGTTTGAAATGCATTAATGTCTGCAAGTGATTTATTTAGAAGCCAGTGTCTTCAAACTGATTTCAGTGGAAATAAGAATACATGTTTTTTGATGCAAGCCATGGTTATTGCGGGGTACCTCTAGATAGTCTGCAGTGGAGCAGCAGGAGGAGGGCCCTATGGCTCAGGCAGCCCGTGCTATCAAGGAACACGGTATTCTAAGCTGAACTGGAACTGCTTGAAGGGAAGGGTGGGAGGGAGATGAAGAGGAAAGAAATAGGGCAGTAAAGTGGATATGGCAGAAATGAATGGAGGTTTTTGCTCCAGAAATGACCACCTTGTAGTGCCGAGTACGTGTGCACGGGCGAGTTACCCTATCCCGAATTTGTCAAAGAGCTCCTGTAGGGGCAGAGCTGTGCTGTACCTGGTTCCTCAGCAGCGCAGGATGCCCGTGCATCAAAATCCTGAAACGAAATTGCTGTTTCAGTGCTTTACTGCATGAAGCGCTTGGGATGGGTGCTGCCTCCTGCCTGAACAATTGCCTGCTCACCTGGGGAGGGAGCGTCTGCGCTGGCAGCCCTCCACACGCTCCTACTTCTGCTCCTGCGGCACAGAGCAGGTAGTTTGGTGTGCAGCTGGTACTGCATTTACCCAACAGCAGCGCTTACCTCGCCTGAAGCTTTGCATGCAGGTTGTACTCTTCTGTCCCCTAGGCCTTGTTTCACGTTTGCCTTTGCTCTAGGGGTGGTGTGCTCATGTCGTTCTCCTGCTCGCATGCTTCTGTCAAGTCAAAATCAATAGAACTCTGTCCTATAGAAGACCACACGAGTTTGAAGTCAGTCTCCCATTCCCTGCTGTAAGAACAGGGGAAGGCTTCCGAGTGGTGTTTGGTTTGATCCGTTTGAGATCAGGAGGTCTGCGCCCAACACAAACGGCTCCAAATGTTTTACAAGGAGCAAAGGGTTTGGTTTTTTTTTTTTCTGATCAGGCTGCAAGCGAGCAGGATGCTCTGGTGAGTATGGATCAGTTCCCAAGCATGGTGATGGTTTGAAGTTTAGACCAGTCGTATCTATAGAATCCACTAACGGTGACAGACAACGGAAGCTTGACGTGCCTTGGGCCATCTTTGGTGAAAGCCAGGTGGGACTGAAGTTTCAGGTCACAGTAAAAAAAAAAAAAAAAAGTTTAAAAATGCTTCAGAATTTACCAGCCAATTTGTGTTCCTGCAGGTGAAGTAAAGCATGTAGTTGTGAGGTGCTTTAGGAGGACCTCAATGTCTAAAATGAATGCACAGCACCTTTCACTCCATCCAGCTACTGCCAGTTTGTATAAAAAAGGTTATTGCAGCTTTCACCAAAAAGTTCCTGCTAGGCCTCTCGAGGTCTTTAGAGTCCTTGAGGACTTTTTTCTTCTTTTTCTATTCTTAAAAATGGCTTTTCTGAATCTGCTTCTGAAGCCTCTTGGATGCTGGCCTGTAGCCATGGGCTCAGCTTCAGAAGCAGGTGTCTGTGCAGGCTGGCAAGTTGTCTTATGCATTGCTGGCTGAGCCATAAACCGCGGGGCTCGCCGCAAATCCAACAGCCACGGGCTGTTTGCCCCTGCACACACACTTTCTACTTTTCATTCTAATGTGATGGTTCATTACCCCGCTCCTTCTCTTGCTTCTGATAATTGTATCCCTTCATGCTTTTAGAAGTCTTGCTTAATCAGAGAAACACCCTTGGCTTTCTCCTCCCTCCGAGTCCCCAGGCTCCTCTGTTGCTGCATTAAGGATTTTCTCTCCTTGGCATCCATTCCCGTGGCTGTCAGCTAACCTTGAAGCAGTGACAAATTGCCAGGCCAAGGTGAGACTGCTCTCATTGGCATGAAGAATTACAAAATGTGAAGGGACTGAATTTAGAGGCTTGCAAAAGTTGTAGCAGTGGGTTCACTTGCCCGTCCTTGACACGTGGCAGGGAGCCCAGCGTGGCCCTCGATGCCTCTGGCGGTTTCGGCAAAGCGAGTGCTGGTGGCAGAGGGTGGAGGAGATGTTGTGCGCTTGCAGGAGCGAGTTCTTCCTGAGATCTCACCCCAGTAGTACCAGCTGGCCCTGCTGGGACTGGCAGTCCTTACAGATGAGCTGCTGACATTCTCGCACCCGCGAGCCGTCTCCCTAAGGCATCTATGCGTACTGTTTGCGTTTCGGTTGCCTGCTTCCCCAGGGCTCACAACTTCTGAACAGGTAAGATGCTCTTTTGACTGCCCTGTTCAGATTTATTTGCCATTGCAGGCAAATCTAAGAGCAAATTCAAAGTAAAATGCTGCTTAGATATAGTCAGAGTGCTAACTAAAGCCCAGGAGCAAGTTAAGCAGGGCAAGGCGTGCACTAAGGTGTTTCTGTAAGTGCTTCTCTGCGTTTTACCCAGAAATATTCTGGCACGTTCTTAGCTGCTGAAACTGGTGCACTTGTCTGGTTTGCAAGGCGATGCCCTTAACCCTGTGTCACGAGCTGTCTGCACTACTAAACTACTTACCAAAACCAAACTGGGTTAGGTTTACACTGCTCCTATATGCCACAGAGCTCTTGATGTGGGTAAAACTTACTGGGGAAGGTTTTGGTGTGAGGTGGGAGATGGTTTATTTGAACAAAGAAAATTTATTTGGCTGAGGCAATCGACAACAAAATAATTTTTTAAAAGTCGTTTTAGGGGCACAAATCAAAAGCTCTGAGTTGCGTTGCAATGTTCCCTCTCTGTGTTTTTTTTCAGCTGATTTTTCACTGGCGCCTGGGGAGAGCACTCCATTTGCTGTCTGAACAGTTACTGTCCGAGTCCAAACCACTGCCTGACTCCCTTCTTCTCTTCCCCGTTTAGATTTTGATCCTGCTCTCGGGATGATGACTGGAATCCCTCCGATCAACCCCATGATGCCAGGCCTGGGGATAGTCCCACCTCCCATCCCTCCAGACATGCCTGCTGTCAAGGAGATCATTCACTGCAAAAGCTGCACGCTCTTCCCACCTAACCCACGTAACGTCTGTTTCTGTTCTCTCCTATTTCTGCCTGCCTGTATAGGAACACACGCATGTCTGGGTGTACATATATAAATATATATATATAACATGCATATATGAGAGAAGAGCCGTTGCGCTGCTCTGGGGTGTGAGTAGAAGCTGGCAAGCAGGTGACAGCGCAATAGGACAAGCCTGTTCTTGTCACTGAGTGTTTGCCCGTTCAGTAAATGGCCTTCTCGGCTGTTAGACTGACAAAGGCTGGGAAAGAAAAGTATTTCAGTCCCTGGATACGTGAACTCTGATCTTCATGGCGTGTGATTCCTGCGTGTATCATCAAGGCTTCCAAGGCAGCAAGCTCTTGGAGGTAAGGGGCCTGGACCAGCCTGCGTGGTCCGTGCTGAGGCCATGCCCTGGGTTTTGCAGAACATGGAGGGAGAGGTAGAGGCAGTTGGGAAGAAGGCAGAAAACTTTTAAGAAACCGACAGTCAGGGCTCAGCAGGCTATAGCAAGAAACAAGGATCCCCTTCAAATTAGCTGACTGACCCTTTCTCCTCACTTTTGTAATAAAAAACGGGGGAGGAACACCATTACCTGTCAGTTATCTGGGCTTGTGCCGGGAATGAGGAAAAGGATGAAATAGCCAACAAAATTTAGATGTGATGGAGGTAAGTAGGAGATCTCGCGTCTTGGCTTTGGAGAATATCCGTAGCTGTTGCTGTCAGAGGGGACGTGTAGCGGTTACATACTTAGCGTCCAGTCTGTCCCAGTTCTTTGGTTTTTTGGACTTTGGGATTTTTCTGGCTGAGGGACTTCTTGGTTCTTGTATTGATTTCTATTTAGAGACTGTGGATCATCTTGATTACTTTTTTTTGGTCAAATCTTACTTTGCCCCCACTCTTTCTGCTTCTAACGTGTTCATTGCTATGGTAATCGGTTCCTTCCCTGCTCGTTGCCAGCTCTGTGTGCATATTTCTGGAGTCTCTTTTGGAGGGCTGACTCATCCCCGTAGGCTTGCAGGGCGAGGCTTTTTTTTTTTTTTTTTTCCTTCCTTTGACATACAGATTCTAGTTAATGTATTGGAAGCTTCGATTACGTTCGAACTTTTCAGACCAGTTCCTTTAATTTCTTGGAAGTTGCTGTTGTGAAATAAAGGCCTCATCAGTTACAAAACCTGCAGCAAACCCATTGCTTTTTTAGCTTTTCTTTTCAGTTGAAGTAGATCAGCTTGTGGTTGCTTCACCAAGACTATTCATTTTAGCACTAGCCATTCTCTGATGCCCTTAATATTTATAACCTGCTGCCCCATGGATTTCGGGCGTCACTGCTTACCGGCTCGAGAACTGCCCGGTGAAATGCATTAAATTGTCATGTGCAATATCATTATCGACACATTTGTTCTTCAATGTCCCATTACAGGTGGGGCAAGGTCCGGTACGTTCCGTGGTGCCCCCCGGGGAGGCTGGCAGGGCCTGCGAAGGGCGCAACAGGCAGTCGCGTGCCTTACCCTTGGCTGCATTAATTGCAGCAGCGATCAAGTCTGCCTCCCCACTGGGAAGAACATAGGAATTCCATGGGCATAGTTTATTTTGCTGTCATCTCCAGGCTAGCTGGGGCCTTGCTACGTGACCGTCTGCAGGACGGTAAGTAACTGTGTTTGACTTGCAAACCCAAAGGGCCTGTGACCCGACACGGTGTCCTCGGAGCAGGTTGTTGGGCTGGGGCTGCGTTGCTGCTCTGAGCAGGCCAGTGGCAGCGGGAGGCTGTCGAAGGTTGAGCAAGGACAGAATCCTTGGCACAATCAAGATGTAGTAGTGTACGAGCTTGCGGGAGCCCGTACGTGCTGTCGGCAAAGCTCCCGTCTGCAAAGTTGATGTCCTCAAGCTGCGGGGACTGGTTTCGTAGCCGTCTTAGTGGGAACAGGGGCTGTAGCTCTGGTACAGCGTTATCGGTGTGATGTGATCTGGGCTCATCTCGCTTCTTTTATTACTCCCCTCGACTGACTGATGTGAGTCGAGGGAGGTGCTGGCACAGGGGCAGCGGGCAGCGCTCTGATTTCTGTATGAATAGGGAGGATACACCGCTCGCTGCCACGTCTGCCTCGCCGTGCTTGCCACGAGACCGGCTTTCGCACCGCAAGGTAGTTACTTGCCAAGCGGCCTTGGGAAATGAGTTAACAGCTTCTAACGGCCTGTCTGTCCCCCGGCGAATGGAGCAGGGCACCCCTGACTTGGGTCGCGCTTAGCGGGATGGGCGGTTGCTGCACAGAGTCCTGGTCCCCTCATCCGCTCTCTGCAGCGTATGGCAGAGCCTGGCAGCAGGTCTCGGGTTAATGCAGGCAACTTGGCAGCCATCGCTCCCCCGGCCTTGGTGTTCCTGAGACCCCCGCGTGCTGCTGGCCAGAGCTCTGCCTGCAAGCAGGGCTTTGCTTGGTTCGTTATCTTCGGAGGAGAAGAGTAAGTCAGGTCCCGTGAGCTGTGCTTACTGCCAGACGAGCAGAGGGTGCGAAGCGTTCCACCCCGCAAAGCATTAACGATAAATTCTCAAGCATAAAATTGATAAGAAAGCACAAAGGGAGGAAGGCAGGCAGGTGCCAAAGTGCAGCCTTGGGCGTGCTTCTCCCTGCAGCGCCTGGTGTCGGGGCCCTGCGGAAGGCTGTGGGTCCGTGCCAGCTCAGGGCAGTCTTGAAATCACCAATGGAAAAACAAGGACGACTTCATTTTTTTAGCAGCAGTGCTCTTCGCTGGAAAGACGACGCTTTCATTACACAGAAAAGTCGTGGGAGATGTTTGTAACGGCATGCCTATATATAATTCATCAGAAGGTGCCAGCAGATGGCACCCGAGCCTGGTGGGCTCCCAGTGGTGGGAGTCTGTGGTGCTCCCGTGCCCAGCATTTTACATAAAACTCTTGCAACGCCCGGTTGAATGATTCATCTCTTAGTTCACCATCCCCCCAAAAAAATACCCATCTCACTGTCCTGGCAGCAGTTTTGCGTTGCAGGGGTATTTTTGGGGGTTGGGTTTTTTTTAAATGAAATCTAGTTGATGAGGCAGTTGGAGAATTTCGAACGCTGTGTTGGAAGGAAGATGGACTGCTAATCCCTTCCTGGCCTACAACCGCGTAACGGAATAGCGCGTCGCTTCGTGCTGGCAAACAAGTGGCGGCCACAGAAACACGCCGACCCTGCTTTCGAGGCACGTGCTCCTCCCAGATTCCTGCTAGCCACGCTCACAGTGGTTTCCAGCCTCAGGTCTGCGTCTGCGCTGTAGGCGGATCTCCCACCGGGGTGCTCCCGCACGCACGTCTCCTCCTGCTCCCTTCCCCCGTGTTGGTGCTCTCCATGCTCTCCCCTTCTCATCCATCAGGGCTGGGAGCATTTCTCGGTGCTGCGATTGCTTCCAGGGATGGTTTATCTGCTTTGAAGACTTTTCCCTCCCCTTCTTGTAACAAACTGGCTCTTGACTCCATCCACACCCATGCGTGAGGCGTGCTCGGTCCTGTTTCCCTGGGACTTCTGTCCTCGGCTGGTTCTCCTGCTTTAACCCCTCCTTCGGTGCGGCCTTGTGAGCGGATGCAGTCTGAAGGGGAATTCCTGGCAAATACCTCTCAGGGATATTCAACAGGGGGGAAAATTTCTCTTCCTCTGAACCAGCCTAGCAGAAAATTTTAAAGGAACTCCTATTCCCATTACTTTGCTAAAGGCTTAAACTCGTATTTTTTGCAAAATAACGTGGGTTCAGCACCATCTGTTACCTTGTGTTTCATGCATTTAGGACAGACCTAACATACAACTTTTGATCTGAGTCTGTGCAGTACCGTTGCTCAGTATGGATGGTTAGGCTGTGGAGGATGCTGCTGAGGTTACCAGCGCTGGTCATTTAGGAAGCTTCCAAGAAAAACTGATGTTGACAGCAAAGTAGAGAGAGGGGATGTTTGATCAGGTCATGAAGGTGTGCTGAAAAAGGGGTTAAATGTGAATTTCAGGTTTTTAGGGAAGACCTAGCAGTGTTATCCTGAGGGAAACCTCAGCATCTGACAGAGCTTCTGAGTCCTTCCCGGAGAGCCTTGCTACCAGCTCTGGGCGAGCTTCTGGCCAGGCGCTGTCTTGCAGCTTCTGTTCCTGTGGAGCAAGAGTAGGGCGTTAAAAGGAGCTGTTGGCACAGAAGAACTGGGGTTTGCAGGGGAAAAAAAGGTTCAGGATGTCGTTTTATGAGGCTGTAGCAAGTCAGGGGTCAGGCTCAACGTGGGAACCAAAAGGAGCCATTTCCAAATATAAAAGAAAATAATCCCGGTAATTGCTTCTGGAAGAACTTTGCTGCAAATGTGCCAAAGAATTAAAAGAACGTAATGCAACTATTTTGTTAAATAAATATGTAAGCAGTGTAATCCTGTGAACTTAACCGGGGGCGATGGATCTCAGCACTGAGATTAGTTTAGGAATTCCAGATGTTAAGGAACACCAGGTAAGATGCCCATAATCCTTCTCGGCCTTCACACACTGAGCTGGGAACAGAAGTGCTGAGGGACCAACGGGCTGACTCCTGGTCTTACCTCTCCCATCCGAGTGGCTCCAAAGAATGTTGATCAATATGGTGATAGGCGCTTTACATATATAAACATAAATATATATATAAAACCCCCATATTTTTTATGGGAGGACCTCACTGCACTTGCCAGGTGAGCACCTGAGCATGGAAATGAGTTTGGTGCTGGAAAAACGCTTCTCCATGTCGCTGCAGGCTCACGCGATCTCTTTTTGTGTGCCGCAGCGTTGCAGGTGGGCAAGTGAGCATACTCAGCAACCTGCTTCAGGCAAGCTAAGCCTAACTTTCAGCCTGGCTTTAGGTTCTGTGATTCACTTTAGCCATACAGGTAAAAAAACCCCATGAATTCCTTCTACACCTCTTGCCTACACCCATTCCCTTCATCTCTTCCTTCCGTAATCTCTCTTTAGTCTAAATTTGGTTCATGACCTTCTCTTAATGTTGATACTTTTGTACCCTTTATAGACTAGTCTTAGACTAGACTAGTGACCCTTTATAGACTAGTGTAGTTTTTTTGCCCTTTAGGATCCTCCGTGTAAGTTTTCTATGTGTTCTTTACGTTAGGCCAGTCCTTTAAGCTGTGAGAAAGTTTTGAGGTCCTGGTGTTGCTTGTGTCCTACGACAGGAGCTCGGTGAGCCTTTGCATGTGCTGGGGGGGGTGGCGTTTGGAGGACTTCAGGCTCCTGAGGTCCTTTGTGTGGAAATGGGCTGGTAAATGCATAGCACCCCAGCGGTGCTGGAGATCTGCTCCGTAAAGCTGTACGCAGCGTAGCTAGGTGTACGTTTGAAGGCAGCTGGGAAGGTACGGCCGTCTCGCAGGGGAGGTGGCCAGACGAAAGGAAGGCGTGCGAACAAACCCCAAACTAACCTGGTCTGCTTTCTCTCTCTTGCTCTCTTCAGATCTTCCCCCGCCAGCAACAAGAGAGAGGCCCCCAGGGTGTAAGACGGTGTTTGTGGGAGGACTGCCAGAAAACGGAACCGAGCAGATCATTATGGAGGTGTTTGAACAGTGTGGGGAGGTCATAGCTATCCGGAAGAGCAAGAAGAATTTCTGTCACATCCGCTTTGCCGAGGAGTTCATGGTGGACAAGGCGCTTTACCTTTCTGGTAGGTGTATTTCTGTCTCAGATGGCAGCTTAAAATTCCGGGACAGAGATGACTTCTTCATACGAGGGAAATGCTCTTTGCTGTTTAAAATAATGGGAACTGTTCTATATTCTGTTTTGACTGATTGTAAGCCTCGTGTCTTGTTCCGGAGCTTGTTAAATTGAGTTAGGCTTGCAGTGCCCTATCACTAAGAGCAGTGTCCCTTGTGGTCACCCCTTCTACAGAGCTAACCCAGCCTCGTTAGCTGCGGGCACTCTCTGCTTCAGTGCCTCCTGCCCAAAGCCATGGTCACGTGCGGTCGGCAGCGTCCTCCACGTGCAAGCGTTGTTTCTGGGTTTGTTCATTGGACAAAGACTCTCTGTAGTTGGGATTTTTCTTCCCGTACATCCCAGCTGTGATTTTCTTAATCACAGAGGAGAGCCTTCTGGTGTCTTTGATGTGGAACTCGAGTCCTGCAAACCATGGTGGTGAGAAGAGTTCCCGCACGGCGGACGCGCGCGTTTGCTGACCGTATTCCCGCTCCCACCCGATGATGGGGGCTGTTCCAAAGATTTCTGCCATCCTCTTTGCCATGCCTTGCCTCTCATTCCCCCTCCCTATCCCCAACTTCTCAAGTTTGCAAAAGTGTAGATCCAAGGCCTTCCCCAGGCCAGCAGCTGGGCTTAGTCCCGCTGCCCCAGAGGTTGTGTACAATCAAATTGCTATTTGAGACCTGGTACCTGCTGGTGTTTAGAGGAGGAACAGCCCATGGAAGATCTTGTTTAGCATGTGCAAAACACAGGCAGATACTAGTGAACCCCCTAGCAATGTTTCCTTCTCCAGCATCGCTCTCTGTGCACTAAACTCTGCTAAATTCTTCTTTTCGGAGACTTTCTGGCTCTGTGGGACTGGGATTCGGGCACTGGTGAGTGGTTGGAGCCGAAGGTAAGCCAGCTGTCCTGTCTGAACGCTGTTGTCATCGCTGCCAGGCTATCGCATCAGGCTGGGCTCCAGCACGGACAAGAAGGATACTGGGCGCCTGCACGTGGATTTTGCTCAGGCTCGGGACGATCTGTACGAGTGGGAATGTAAGCAGCGGATGCTGGCGAGAGAGGAGCGCCATCGCAGGAGGCTGGAGGAGGAGCGCTTCCGCCCGCCCTCCCCGCCTCCCGTGGTTCATTACTCCGACCATGAGTGCAGCGTTGTCGCTGAGAAACTGAAAGGTAAGTGGTTCCTGTGGGCCATGGCCACCCTTCTCTGCAGATGCTGGGGCAGAGATTTGTGTTCTCCAGAGGTCATCTTGCTGCACTGAAATGATGGTGCCATCTAGACCTCGCAGAGCCCATTCAGCCGGGCCCTCGGCCTGCATGCCACAGCCCTCCTGGCCATCTTCCAGAACTGCTTGTCTTTTGTAGAAACAAACCCATACTTGAGTACAACAGTTCTTTCCAAACCATTTCTGTTCCTGATAAAAGGACTCGTGTAAGTCCCAAGACCTTCTTTGAAGCTTGAGACCCATGTGTGGTCTGACTATTTGGGAGCTGAAGAATATTTTCGTTCATGAGGGAGTGCATCTCAATAGGCACGTGAAGTTTTCCAGTAGGTTTCTAGCAGTTGGTCATCCTCTTGTTGTGCCTCGGCAGACGGCTCGCTCCGTCAGCTTGATGTTAGACTCGCCTTCCTTTGTCTAGCCTTGAATTCGGATAATACCGTGCTTTCAAGAGCTGTGGTCAGCCGCCTGCAGTAAGTTGAGCTTTGAAAGAGAGCAGTTCAGCAGTGCCAGGGAAAGGACCTAAAAGCCGCGCAGGTGACCCTGTACTTCGTGGTGTAAAGGTGTCCTTTCTTGCTGCAGATGACACCAAGTTCTTGGAAGCCATCCAGACCTTGCTGACCTGGATAGAGCGTGGGGAAGTGAACAGGAGGACTGCCAACAACTTCTACTCCATGATCCAGTCGGCCAACAGCCACGTTCGCAGGCTAGTGAACGAGAAAGCAGCTCATGAGAAAGAGATGGAAGAAGCTAAGGAGAAATTCAAACTTGCTCTCTCGGGGATTCTGGTGCAGTGTGAGTAGCGTCTCCGTGCTGGATGTTGGTTGCCTGTTGTTGTAGGGAAGACGCTTGATTTCTAGAGTCTGGAGAGGCCACGCTAGAAGGGCTCCAGGAAAAGACGTAGCAATGGCTTCTGTGCAGCTACGGTTAATTTAGAAGCAAATAATCATTAACTTGGCAAAAGTTTCTTGTGGTACTTTCCACTGGAGTGAGAGCCCACATCTGGGGGGAGGGGAGAATGAATTCTTGGTGTTTTTTCCTCTTTTAATTATAGTCTGTTAGTAGTGCTGTCATCTTTTCAACTCTACTTCTGTGCACAGACAAGGTAAGTTCGTGGTAATGTGGTGCCGCAGCGAAGTGTACGGGATTTATTCGCCAAAGGTAGGATGCAGCAGAGTGTTCCCAACACCCTGTTCTCTGTCACAGCTGGAAACCTGTTGCAGAACAGCATTTCGAGCTGGCTCTTTCAAACCCCAGTCCTTTATTAAACCATAAAATCAAGGAAGAGGCATGGGCTGTATTGATTCCAAGATGGGATTTATAACGGTTCCTCAGACCACTCGTTGCCTCTTGCACATCCTTTAGGAAGTCCAAATGGGTTTTTACTTTTTGTTTTTAAGAGTACTTCTCAGAGTACCTTCCCCACAGTTGTGCCAAGTCTCCTTGGGCCCCTTGCCTGGGTCGTGAACGTTCTTACTTTTGGTTTTGTATTCAGTGATTTTGGCTGTTACTTGTTTGATCTCTGGTTTTTAAATTTTCCTTTTTTAAAATATGGGCACGCGGTCCAGAGGGGAATGCAGTAAGCACTGCAGAGTAAGTAGCCATAGGCAGTAGCGTGCAGCTCCGCTCTATAAAACACCCACTGATATCTCAGCCGCTCCCAGGTTAATCCAAGTAGCAGAGAGCTGATTTTATTTTGTGAGAATTACGCCTTCTACATCATCACAAGCGTAAAAAAAACCAATCCCATCAGGCAGATGTGCTTTCTGCTCTTGGGTGGGCTCTCATCCAAGGAGAGGCACTTGGTATTTCCAAAAACCTCTGCAAATTTTCTAGAGAAACAGAAGGAATAGATCTCAGGAACGCAAAAAGCGGCTGGCTGGTGCCAGACCCCTTTTTCTGTAGTGTGCCCGGGCGGGCTGCGGCCGTGCTCCGGCTGCGGCGCGGCGCTTCGGGGCTGCCCCCGCTGGGCAGCAGAATGGCCAAAGTGCCGCCTGCCCCAGTTGGCCTTAATCGCCCCGTTTCAGGGAGCGGGGGCTGCCCGGCCGTGCCTGTTACGCTCGTAGGCAGCGTTGAGTGGCCAATTTGACTATTTTTCAACGCAACGTGTGCCTGCCTTTTTCCCAGTTGAGAGCAGATCCCGTTTTCCCATTTTACTGTTAGTCTGAGAGCACTTGAGCCTGGCTTGGTGAAGTCCACGCTTTTCTTTCCAGGCGCAGGGTCCCTTTCCTGAGCGTAGCTTCAGCACAGTACAGTGTTATAAGAAAAGGTTAGCCAAACCACCTGCCTGATTCCACTTTTTTACTCCTTTACTCCTCTTGTTCGCCCTCTCTGGATGATATTCTGGCCTGATTTGCCTGCTGATTTGATACTACAGTCGAGCAGATAGTGGCCGTGTACCATTCTGCCTCCAAACAAAAGGCTTGGGACCATTTCACGAAAGCTCAGCGTAAGAACATCAGCGTGTGGTGCAAACAAGCAGAGGTTGGTAACTTTTTATTGTGTTAGATCCTCCGGCACAGTCTCTTTCTTGTCAGGATGTTGATGTTAAGTTTGCACGATGCTCGCGTGGATAACAACACCTTAATTCACAGCGTAAGATGGGAATTACTCAGCGGTCCCTTGTGTTACAGGTAATGTGTCTTCTCTTGGTATTTGTGTTACTAGCAGCAACACATCGAGGGCTGCATGCTGGCTGAAGTTGTGCACAGTAACAGTAATTATTGATCTGATCTCTGCTGGTTTTAATCTGAAAGCAAGAGGGATTTCTAGAGAGATGTTATAAAAAAAACCCCAGCGAAACACAACAAACCCTAAGGATAATTGGGGATCTGTTTTATCACATTTTTATGGATGGGCTTGGGAGGTGGAGATAATCGCAGCTGGACAGCCTGGCAAGCTCGAGGGAGAACGCTCTCATGTTTGCGTATTGATCCCCCGCAGCGACGTTCCTAGCGAAATGCAGGATTTAAGGGCGGTGAGCAGGATGGGGTTGATAGAAGGCGGCACGTCGCTCGAGCTGCTCTTCCCGCAAGAGGAAGAGTGGTTCTCAGTCCCTTATCTGATCCTATCAACTCTTACTGGAGGCAGGCACAGCGTCAGGAAAAGCAAAGCTAAGGTAAAGGAAGGCTGCAGTGGCTTTGGAAGGCCCCGGAGTCCGTGACTGAATACGTGCTGCCTTCTGTCGCCTGTGTAGTTGGGGTGTCGCGCTGCTTGGCCGCATCCGGCAACGGAGCCCATCCCCGTGCCTGGCCTGAGGAAGACGGGAGGAGATAGCTGTGCTCCTGGGAACGTGGAGGGTACTGAGAGTGGCGGAAGAGCCCCGTGGTGGGTCTCCTGGTCGGAGCTCCTCTCCCCTGGACTCTTGCTTCTGCATCCCTTCCCTGGAAAGGTTAATGCTCCGAGTGCAGCACAAGCACTGTCACCCTGGGGCATGAACCGTTCTGAAGGAAAGGGCGAGAAATTGTGCTTCTCTTGCTCATTCACCTTTTAAAGTAGGGGGGAGCTTGAATCAGTTTTTACCGCTGACTATAAAGACTTCTTCGAAGAAGTAGGACCCAGATCTGAAGCGTAGAAAAGAACTGCTGTGAAGACTACCTGCCTTTATCCTAACGCAGGGAGACACCGCCGTGTTTGGAAAGGTTCTTTATTCACTGCAGCAACGCTAGCAGGTCGGGGCTGATCTTGCCATTCCCGTGTCGAGAATAAGGCAAAGCAGATGCTTTCTCACTTCAACATAACCTTAAGAAGGTTTCCAGCCCAGCGGGTTGCCAGCGTTCAGCAAAGCCACGCTGGGAATATCAATCTGGGTGAGGGACTGGGAAGGAGCTGGGCATTTGGCAGCGTGGTCCAAGTGTTCCCATGTCAGAGGTGTAAGCAGCTGAGAGGGCCTTGCGCTGCCGAGGAGTCGGGTTTGGGCGAGACATCCTACTCTTGGATTTTCATTTGTCTTTGTTTTGGTTCCCTTGCTTGGGAAGCAGAGGTTGCTGCCTGCCGGACCTCGTGGTGTGGCTTTCCCGAGCCCTGCGCAACCCGTTCCACGCCCGATAAGCCAGGGGGAGAGTCTGATTCAAATCACGCCCCCACCTTGAGCCTTAGCGCTCCTGTTCTTCCCTGCTTGCTGAGGTTCCTTACTATGACTGGGGTGGGAGCGCTCTCTCCGTTTGGAGCTGTCTTTTGTTCCAAGGTAAGTTCTCCCGGTGGGAAGAGGCGGTGAGACCACTGGTGGGGCCTCTTCCAGGAGTACTTGCTGCTGGGCTCAGCCTGCTGGGCTCCCCCAGCCCAGGGGCTTCTCTTGACGGAAGGTGGGCCCACAAGATGCATCTGCTTGGTACAGCTTTTGGCAGAATTTAATCTGGTGGGTCCCGGCTTCGGAGGAAAGCCTGGCAGGCAGCTTGGGGAACGGGCATGCGTTGAGGAGTTGTTAGGCGAGGCTAAGCCAGGGTTTTATTTTTATCAACGGTGACTTAAGGTGGTTTTCCCAGGCAGCGCCGGCAGGTCCTGTAGCTGCAGGCAGCTCGTTAAGAAGCCATGGAAGCTGCAAACCTGGTGGAGCGCCATGCTATGGTAGCTACCAGCCAGCATATTCACTTGCTCAGGAAGGGGCTTGCTCAGGAAGGGGCTTGCTCAGGAAGGGGCTTGCTCAGGAAGGGGCTTGCTCAGGAAGGGGCTTGCTCAGGAAGGGGCTTGCTCAGGAAGGGGCTTGCTCAAGTGTTTGGCTTCTCCCATGCTTTTTCCTCTCCCGTCCAGGGCTCCCCGTTGGGCGCAGTCAGGGCGCTGGCGAACCATGGCGTAGCCTGCTGTGCCGCCCGGCCGAGCCTGGCCCCGCTGCGTGCTGTGCTCTGCGCAGCCTTCTCCAGCTCGGAGGCTGCTTCAGGCTTTCTCCTGTTGAGCGGAGTCGGCTAAAGATGGTGGGAAGACTTTGCTCTCATCTTCAGCCCAGCTGCTTTCCGTGGCTGGTCTCTAGGGCAGGCAGCGGTTGCTTTGGAAGCGTAGCCAGCGCTGCCCGTCGCGCTCGGATCTGCCTTGTTCCTGCCCGTTCCCCTGTCCCCAAGGTGTTCATTCACCCAAGCTCAAAGCACGGGCATTTTCCCTGCTGGTGGCTCTTGCTGGACGTGTGCTCGGCGCTGGCAAGCAGAGTTTTTGAAAGTTTCAGGCCATTAGAGTAAAATCGACAAAGAGCCGGACGCTGATTTTCATTCGTAAGCCAATCTTCTATAGCTTTGCTCCCATGGCCACTCCTGGGGCGTATAGTCCAAGCGAAGCTGTGGCAAACTGACGTCGGGTAGGGACACTTGGCCTCCCGTGCGAGCCTCCAGAAAGTGCTCTGGGCATCTCCATCTCCTTGAATGACTGCCTGCTGCTTGTCCCCCTCGGCAGCGGGGACGCAGAGGCCGAGCTAGGTGCTTCCTCGCCTTGCACAGGGGCTGATGCGTGCCCATGCAGGGCTCCGTCTCTGCCCGGCGTGAGCTGGCCGGAGCAGGGATCTTGTCCGCAGAGGTAGGTGGGGTTGGCCGGCTCTGCCGGGACAAAGTGAACGGAGCAGAAGGCCAGGTTGGATGGGGCTCTGAGCAACCTGATCTAGTTAACGGTGTCCCTGCTCACTGCAGGGGGGTTGGATTAGATGACCTCTAGGGGTCCCTTCCAACCCGAAACCTTCTATGATTCTATGACACAGCAAGCAGGAGCTTGGGACCAGCGTAGGAGGTCACATCTCTGTTCCTTTCTGATCCCTGATGTGGAGCGAGGCTGTGACAGGGAGCGGAGGGGATCCCAGCGACCGTGGTGGGGGCTGAGCACCGGTGGTTGGCGCGGGGGGAGAGAAGCTTCAGAGTGCACCAGGATGGATGAGGGTCAGGAGGTGGCTGGACAGTCTCTGGCCTCTCTCTGTGTGCTTGCAATTCCTCCTTTAGCTGGCGTGGCCTCTGCCTCAGGTAGGTTTTGTTGTCGTGGCCGTGCAGCGGCGTGGCGGAGGCGCGGAGCAGGGAGGAGCGGAGCGGGCAGCACGCGGGGCCGTGGGCACGGTCACGCTGCGGCGGGGCGGGAGGGGAGCGTGGCGAGGTAGCGCCGGGCGGAAGGCGCAGGATGTGCTGTCCGGCAGGAGAAAGAAGTGCCAGGGAGATGTCGGCGCTAACAGCCGGGCTGCGCGCGTCGGGAGGGGACGGCGGCGGTGGAGGTGCTGTCACAGGTGAATTAGTAAGAGAAGTCATCCTTGTGGGGTTAACGAAAGGGGTTTTATTGATGGTGAATCGATGATCGGATGAGAAATGGTGATTAAGCACTAAGTGCATGGTAATTAAACAGTGATTTGATGGTGGTGATGTGATGGTGGCCACTCTGCTACTCACTACACTTCTAATTAAGCTATAGCTGTGTGTATATATGTATATAAAAATGTTGCTAGCATACAATATAACTTTTAGGTGTAATATAAAACATTGCTTGCCTCATTATAGATGTCAGATGCTGGGTAAAGGGTCTCTCAACCTTGAGAGGCATCCCTGCTCAGGGGGGATCACCACCGTGCAGGAGAGCTCAGTGGGCTCGGGGCGGGGGTACAGATATTTATGGTGTCAAGTGCTGGATTCACAGCCAAACCCCGTTTCGGTGGACGTGCAGCTGCAGCAGTTTTGGCTTGGTCTGGTCCCAAGCTGGCTGGGAAGACACGGTTTGCACCGCAGGGCTGATTTCAGTCGGGCGTGCTTGGTGGTGGGTCCTGCACCCTGTTGGAGCGGGGGCACCCATCGCAGGCGCTGTGGGGTGGGAGCCCAGCAGGGAAGAGGCTGGGTGGGATGGCATCGGGGATGGGTGAGCGCGGCACAGCCCTTGGGTGCGCAGGGCAGGGGAAGGCGCCCGTAGCGCTTCGTGGTGTAGATCCGGTGTAGATGTCTGCTGCAAGCAAGACGATGCGAGGCCGTGACCCGCTGGAGGGGACGAGGCTGGGCAGCGCTGAGCGCAGGAGAGGCGTGCGGACGCCCAGCGGCGCAGACGCGGGGAGGTTCACCGAGAAACGACGCCGGGGACAAGGCTAGGTGCCCGCCCTGGGGCGAAGGCAGAGTTAGTAATACCAGCAGCACTGACAGGTTGACTCACGCTGGATATCGTCCTTCATCCAATAGTCGGTGCCAAATATTTATTTTTAATCGTTTCCCCTTTCTTGTATCATGGGGTTGTGTTTTGCAGACTTAGATTTCAGCATCTTTTTATCCAACTGGTCTGTTCCTTGTAATCTGTATTTTAAAAAGCCCTCTACTTTCTGCACCTTAGGAAATTCGTAACATTCATAATGATGAGCTAATGGGTATTCGGAGAGAGGAGGAAATGGAAATGTCTGATGAAGAAATAGAAGATCCATCAGAGATGAAAGAAACAGAAGAGTCAGGTAAACTCACTTTTTACAGCTCAGAAACAAAGTACTTGTCTCTTCAGTGGTTTCCTTCAGGAGCCCTGTTCTGCCTGTTCCATACCCCAAAATTGTCACAGGCAGAGCAAGTCAATTCCAGTTATTGGGAGTTGTTCTCCTCCCGCTGCCTGGGGCAAGGTCACCCCAGAACCCCCTGCTTTTGCAGCCACGCGGCTGTCGACCTGCGCTGTCCCCTTTCCGTGCGCCGCCGATGTCTGCCCGGCACCGGGGACGCGTTTGCAGCGCAGCGGTTCCCCATCCCGAGGCGCTGGGTTTCGGTGGCACCCTGAGCAGCACTGGGCCGACAGCAGCGCTTGGAGAGGGAGCAGTGAGGGTGTGTGGTGGTAGACGTGGCTGTAGTCTTATAGAATAGAACCAGAGAATCATTTGGGTTGGAAAAGCCCTTTAAGATCATCAAGCCCAACTCTGCCATCCCACCACTAAACCCTGTCCCTGAGCTCCTCGTCTGCCTGGCTGTTAAATCCCCCCAGGGGTCGGGACTTGACCCCTTCCCTGGGCAGCCCCTTCCAGTGCCTGACAGCTCTTTCGGGGAAGGAATTTTTCCCAATGTCTACTCAATATTGCCCGCTGTCCATCCTTTTGAAACGCGTAGCTGCTCAGAGCGAGGTCCAACACATACTCTCCAGCTGGGATAAAACCCACCCAAACCCCACGCTCTTCCTACGTGGCCACGTCTTGTCCATCTCCTCGTCTTCAGGGCACAGCGTGTGCGTCCCAGGCCAGCGTGCCTCCTCGTGCTCTGGCCGTGGCCCAAGCACCAGATGTTGACAGCAAGGTGATGGGGTGTCAGGCTGTGGCCTCCACATCATGGGTGTGTTTTGAAGCCTGCCAAAGCTGTCTTTGCAGCCATAATGCTATATAATCCCATTCCTGAATTCCTCAAGCTCTCTGTGGACACCAGACCGATGCGGGTGTTTCATCCCATGATTTGATGGAGATGTTTTGGCTGATGGTGCTGGTGCAGCCTGTCCCAGAGTCTCAGCTTTGCTGGTTAAACCCCCTTCCTTGCCAGCACGGTCATTTCACCCCAATATGTTATTTTGTTTACTTCTTTTTTTTTTCTTCCAACTGAAATACTGCATTCACCACTGAGAGGTGCTTTTTGTCCAGAGGAGCTTGTTTTCTAAAGAGACGTCGTGAAAAGTGGTTGGGTCAAATTCATTTTGGTTCTCTGGATTTGTAACTGGGCGGTGGGAGCTACAGAGATGCTGTGAGCTGGGCAGAGCACCCAAGGACGTCGTGCCTCCAGTTATTTGACTTTTGATCCCTGCCTGCCTTGTTCTCCAGCGCTGGTGTCACAGGTGGAAGCCCTGAAAGAAGAAAATGACAGTCTGCGCTGGCAGCTGGACGCCTACCGGAATGAGGTGGAGCTGCTGAAGCAGGAGCAAGGCAAAGCGAGCAGGGATGACGACACGACCAAGGAGCAGCAGATGAAGCTTCTCCAGCAGGCTCTGCAGGGGATGCAGAAGGTGGGTCTGGACTTTTTTTATAGCTATGGCCCTGCTACTAAAGCAAAGGGGTGGTGATGTGGACACAAGCAAAGGCATTTTGGTTTTCAGTGGGATCAACGCTGGCAAATGGGAGCGACTTTCTGTCATTTCCAGTGTTGCCAAAACACCCCCCAACCAACCAAACGTTCAAACCAGTGGTTGTGTGTGAGCTGCTAGGCCACGTGGAAACAATCTGTAGTTTGTGGATTCCTCGTGTGCTCTTTGCTTGACCACGCTGTGACTTCTGAGGTACCGAGTCTGTGCTTACCCGCTCCGTAACCTGGTGAGATACTGGTTACCAGCATGAGCTGGTAAGTGGGGAATCCCAAGCATGCTTTGCCACCTTTTCAGAACTTTACTGGGCTTTCCTTCTCACGGAAATGTGTGGGGCATATCTTGTTCTTTGGGATCTCCCTGGGCTGAATAGCGAGTGGTTTGGGTCCCTGTAAACCTTAACAGTAGCCCTTGGGATATTAAGGCAGAGGGATAACCAGGCGTATAGAGCATATCGTCATAGTTCAGGTAAGCACTTGGTTAAACTAAGAGCCTGCAGCAATGCCGTGGGGGCTGTGGCCATTCTCTGGCTGAGCCTGACACGTGAAATGACAGCACTGGTGTCCGTGATGTGGGAGCTGGCAGGAAAAGCCTTCTCCAGCCACCGCCAGCCTTCAGCGTGGGAGGAAGCGGCAGGAACTGCAGGAGATAACAGATTTCCTTTGTCGCGGGTGGCAGGCAGGTCAGGCTTCTCTTTACGCCGCTACCAGGATGCATGGTGCTGGGAGAATACTCTGGAGGAGCTGCCTTGGTGAAAGAAGATGCTGTTTGTTTGTAACCATTCATGAATAGATTATGAATCTTTTTTTTTTTTGTTGTTGTTCGTTTAGTTGAGGGAGAAAAGTATCAAACTACTGATTAAGGGTGTTTTAAGCATGGAAGAAAGCATTCACTGAAATTATATATATATATTTGTCTCTTGGTCTGAGTTAGAAAGCTGCTAGGCTGGTGCTGGGAAGGCAGGTGAGTCTGAAAACTGAACCGAACAGCACCCGCAACAGAGGAAAAGCGTGATTGATCTCCCATTAGAGCCAGAAGGAAGCAGTGCTCAGCAAACTGGTAACATACTGGGCCTCCCAGACATAGGCAAGATCAGCAGGAGGAGAGAGGCTTAACCGCTAACGTGGACTCATTCACGAGTCCAGATTTGCTCTGAAAGCAGACTGCTATACCCGCGGCCGCAGCTTGGCAGGCACCAGCCTGGGCTGGAGGCTTCCCCTCCGCTCACCTCCGCGGCGCGGGCTGGGATTCACTGCCCAGCCCTCCTCCCGCATTCCGCCGGTCGGGGCAGCGCACGGCGTGCGGTGGGGTTTGTGGCAAGCACCCTGCGCTGCTGGGCTGGTGCCCAGCCCGGGAGCAGTCGTCCCGTGTTCCTGCAGCGTGGAATTGTGCAGATCTCCTTACCTCGGAGCTGTGTCAAGGGATTTCTTCTTGCTCCGTACTTACCCTTTTAATTGTCCTGAACGTGACCTGTCTGGTCTTCATGGAAAAGCCCTTTTATTCATTTTATGTTTTTTAAGAGTAGGAGGTGAAAGGCAGGCTAAGAACGGAGTTTGTCTTTTCTCTTCCAGCATCTTCTGAAGGTACAAGATGAATACAAAAAGAGAGAAGCCGAGCTAGAAAAAGTGAAAGAAGACAAACTGAAAATAGAAACCTTATTAGAAAGCCTGAAGGAGCAGGTATGTGCCACCCCAGGGCCTCCTTACTCTCAGTAGTAAATGCAGTCCTTGGCTTCCGTGGCCCATGGTGGGCACAGTGAAGGACAGACTGCAGGAGATGCCTTTGGAAAGGCTGCTGGATTGGAAGCTGTACATCAGTGAGGAACTTGCTGATTGCTTCATGTACCTGTGAGACAATCTATGAAAGTGATTGTATAAATAAGATGAGCTTTCATTTTACAGTGTACAGTGGTATTGCAGTTGAAATGTGTTTTTTCTGCAACCTGAGCTTTAAAAGATAAGAAAGGGTCTCAGTTACCAAAGATGGGTTTTTAGACTTGCAGTTTAGGGACGTGTGTTGATCTGACCTCCCTAAGATGCTACAGGATGGAAAGGTTTTGTCAGTGTTACAATATTCATATGCTTGCTGGGTTTATTCTAAACATAAACACCTACTGCTTTCTGCAGGTGTGATCTGCTCTGTCTTTTGACTGTGGGCCCATGCATGGATCTAAACCTGCTTGGCCCCCTCCTCTGTAGCACGGTCACAACTCTACAGGCTGGGCGAGAAACATTGCGCAGCACTGCTCACCGAGGAGCGCAGAGCCCAATCCTCAGTCTTGGCTCAGATTTTCAATCTTTAGCCCCACCTTTTTGTGCCATGAGCTGGGAAGACGATAAATGTCCTTCTAGTCATTAGAAATGGCTTTGTGTCTCCGTAACCTTCAGTGCAGGAGCCTCAGTGCCTGGCATCCAAGAACAGAAGTAAGGCTATCGCCAGTAATCCTTCCTTTTCTTTATCTCTGCTTAGCAAAGCATGGCAGATGAAGAGGACAAGGAGAGGGACGCAGTCGATTGTCAAGGGAATGTAAGTCTAAGAGTTTCTTTTCTGCTACGTCAGAATATCTTAGCGAAGGCAGTAACACACCTCACTGTAAAACGAGCAATTTTTTAAAGCTTGGTTTGTTGTGAAGTGTGTAAGCATGGTACATGCAGACTACATGCAAATTAAAATCATCAAGTTAGCCAACACTAGCAGCTTCTGGCTGGAAGAACAGGAGGTATTTGCAACACTGCGGTGCAGAAATGGGGTTTGGTGTGCGGGGTAACTTGTTGCCCTGTTGTTTTGATCGGCCTTTGGAAATAGCTGTTGGACCTCTGCGGGGAAGCAGGCAGCGCGTTTCCCGTGTAACGCTACCGGCTGAACTGCAGTCCCCGTGCCAGCCTGAAGCCAGCTCCCTTTCCACAGTGCAGACCTTCACTTTCTCCTGCCGAAGCAAATTATAGCCTGCTCAGGCCAAGACTGCACAGATTCAGGCCTGTGTAGTTGGGAATTGCACTGGCGTAAGGAGCTGAGCAAACCCAAGGGACCGTTTAATTCTGTCTTTGTTGATGGCCCGAGTCCAGTCCAGTTCATGGTGACTGGAGGCTGTTTCCAATTATAGCTGCCTGTAGCTCTCAGGCCACTGGAATTCTGCATAAAACTTAAGAATAAAGGAAAGTTCTGCTTTTAGTGCACCCACCAAGTGCCTGCATCGCTGGCATTCTTGTGTTTATTTTGGGGATAACAAATTACCCAAAATCCTGTTTTAATCCAGTACCACAAACTCAAGTCAAGGACAGTCTGAGCCTAAACCCTTTGCAGCCGTTGGGCACTCGGTTGATCATCTTGGCTCGGTTTACACGTCTGAAGAGTAAACATCTCCATCGGAATGAGTCGCTGCTTCTTTCTAGTCTGATTTTTCTTTTATTATTTAAAATAAGGCCCTTCTAGAGCGGACACCATAGCAGTGAACAGGCTGATAACGAGCGCGTTGCGGCCCCTTGCTTGACTTCAGGGGCTTTTAGTCTAACGTGGTAGTTCCAACGCAGTGGCGTGAACGTGGCTGTGCTCTGTTGGCAGCGTTCTGCGGCATAACCAGCAGACGCAGCGACGCGATGAGTGCGGTGACGCTCAGAAACGGGCCCCCGCTTGCTGCGCGAGCGCCTGCCGCCCGGCTGGTGTGTGGAACGGGCCCGCTGGGGTTTTTTTGCAGGAGAGCAGCACGTCCAGAGTTTGTGCATGCAGCCAGGAGAAGGAATGTCCGGTTGAGAAGACATTGAGCAATAGTCCCGTGAAATCCGAACGAGAAGTTCTCTTAGTTGGTAAGTTCTTCCGATGGGCTTGGTGACGATGCTGGAGACCTGAACTGAGTGGGACTTACTTCAAGGTGGCCTCGCAGCTCCCGCTGGCCACCTCTTGTTCCTTTGGCTATGCCGGTGGCGGGCGGGAGTCCTGGAACCAAGGAAAACCTCGAGCTCTGGTGGGGTTGGGGTTCCACCTTGTTCACAAGATTTCCACGTGAGCAATGCAGTCCAAACCACACAGGCAAAGGGGGCTTGTGTCTAGTGACGGTGACGGTCCGGGTCAGCGCGTGCTGGAGTGCGAGTTGCTCTCCTGGGAGGCATCGCTGAAGGGGGTGAGTTACTGAGGAGGGTCTGCCTGCCTTCGCTTCGAGCCTGATCAGCCTTCAGGATCCTAAGCAGCATCACAGGCTCTTAAGACTTTAATCAGCTTGAGCACTGCAGCACCTCACAGCGTGGGTGACGTTTGTGGACCCACGCAGCAGTCGGGCGCACTGTTGGGTCAGGCATGGTGTGCCACCGACCCCGAGCAGATGAGCTCTTCCAGCTTTAGGAGCTGTAGCCAGGGAGGAAGGAAGGGTGGAGATAAGTGGCAGGGAGAGAAGGCCAGGCTCACTGGGATGAGAAATATTGCAAGTGTTTTCAAGTGATGCTCACGAAGGGATTGGCCACCTCCAATTTACAGCAGAGGTGTACCTGCTACCCTTCTTAGTTCCTTTCCTCTTGCCTATTCCTGGTAATATTGAAAAATAACCTAATGTGGGATGCTGTAGCTTTCCAGGCCAAAGCACGGGGTAGCTGGGAATTTTCTGGAGCATCGAGAAGAAGGAACAGAAGTCTGTTCTTGGTGGGACAAGACATTGCCACTCAGACGCCTTCTCCTTAGCCATCCCTCTACATCTGATTTGAGACTAACAGTAGATCATTTATCGTTATCCAGATGGATCTGTTTGTGCCAGATGGGTTGGTTTCTCAATTGAGAGGGAAGGGATTTTGGGGAAAACCAAAGGGACAGCCTCTTTCTGCAGATGATGGTCAGGAATGCCAGTCAGTCTTTCTGACGCACAGTCCTGGCCATGAGCTGGGAAGGAGTCCCTCGGTGACAGGGTGTGAACTTGGGTTGCTCTGTTTAACCAAGTGCTGCAAACCTTTGGGACGGGACACGCATGCCGCTGCCGCTCTCCCCGTTTGACTTCTGCCTCTTCCTGCTCCTTGGCCTTCGATGGTACAGCTGGAGGGGAGCTCTGCCCTCCTTCTCCTGGGGTCTTGCATCCCCACACGTACGATAACCTCAGCGTGGTTCATCGCTGGGCTCGTTACTGGTGCTCAGCAAGGAGTGAGGGTGGGGAGGTCTGTTTAAAGTTCTGACCAGTGGCGTTGGTTACCTGTTGTGTCTCTGAGCCAAACTCACTCTACTTAAACCCAAAAATGCCCCGTCAGATCCCTCTGTGCTGTGCCCATAGTGGCGGGGAGCTGGTGTTCTCAGCTGGCTGCTGTCTCACGAGAATGACGTTTCGTGGTGTTCCTTTCCGCAGGAATAATTTCGACGTTCCTTCACGTGCACCCCTTTGGAGCCAGCATAGAGTACATCTGTTCCTACCTGCAGCGCCTGGACAGCAAAGTAGGTGTGCGAGCGCTGCCCCGAGCCAGCCCGGGCGCTGCCTTCGTGCCCCGAGTGCGTTCGGTCTCTGTGGCTGGTAAAGAGCTTGGCCCCCATCCCCGGGCGGGGGCTGCCCAGTAACCGCATTAACTGGAATGATTTGCTGGAAGAGGGCAAGGGAAGGGCTCTCGTAGAGTCACACACCACTTTGGGCTGGGAGGGACCTTTGAAGACCACCTAGTCCAGCCCCCGCCGTGGGCAGGGACCTCTTTGGCTGGATGAGCTTGCTCAAAGCCACCCGGCTTCGGGCTCAGCCCTTGCACAGCTTCACGTTAACCTAAATAGGGGGTGAAGGGGACGTTCTCGCGGCAGATGGCGGTGCGCAATCCTGCTCGTAATTCAAGAGGACTCTTTGACAGGAGCTGTACTTTGCAGCAGTGGGTTCCATCTTTAAAATCTCCGTCTGTGATGTAGTTTTGTTAATTATGTTTAAGTTTTCTGCCTTTGTTTCCTTTACCCTTATGACCCCTAGGGAAAACAAACAGCCCGCCTCTTGCACGCTGTTTATTATCCTCTACCATTTGCCGTGCCACTGTTTGTGTATATTCCCTTCAAACTGAACAGTCACGCTGGCTTTGTTTCTCTGAGCAAAGTTTTTCTGTATTTCTCATCTCGTAGCTCTTCGCGGGGCCTTTTTTGGCTCCGTTCTGACACTGGCAGGGAAGTCATTTTTAGCAGGGTGCTGTGCAAGGGCCTTAAACTACAAAAGCACGAGCACCGACCCACAGTCCCTGCTGCAGGGGTCTGTGCTGGGTGGAGGGGCCAAGCCCCGGGAGCGGGGGCCAAGAAGGGCAATAACGAGCAGCGCTCCTGCGTTTGCCTTAGGACAGCAAGGACGGGCTCTGGCTGCGGCGTTCCTGGGTATCGCGGGCTCCAGACTCCTTCTCCGAGTAAATGGGGGGGGACGACTGTGCAAAGGCTTTTGAAGGTTCAAGGAGACTGCATCTCGCTCCTGCACGACACCGCGCTTCGGTTGCCTTCCTTAAAGTGCCCCAGGAACAGGAGCCTGACCAGCATGGCAATCCTCTCTTGTCACTGGAACTTGTTCAGCTGCTTTTGTTTATAACTTACTGTTTAATTTTCCCCATTCTAAGAGAGCACAGCTCGCTGGCCTGGGTTTTCCAGGCTGGCTCCAGCCCTTTAAGGACAGAGCTAATGATTTATCTTCACATTCTAGTTCTGAATTTGCCTGAGGCGAGCAGCTGCCTTTATTTGTTTTGGAGCTCCTAAAGAAATGTCGTTGTATAATTCATTGGGCACTTCCCCTTTGGCATCTGCAGCCTAGAAAAGGGCTGCTGGAAGTTTCCACAAGCTGAGCAGAAAAGCCCTGTGAGAAGCGCATCCTTTAACCTCCGCAGTGGTGCCGGTCTTTTTTTCTTGTTCACTGACGTGCAGGCAAACCCACCAGCCTGCTGGCTTGCATGGGTCTTCTGTGCCTGGGCTCCTGAAAGGTCTCCCCACTCGTTCTTCAGGTCACCTCTTGGCTCTTCCCTCTCCTTCTCGATCCCTGCAGGAGCTAGGCATCAGCTGGGGGTGCTGCTTTCACATCTAGCAGATCTTTGGGCTTGAGGTGGGGTAGGAGTTCGAGGGGAGAACCTGAGAGCAGAACCTGGTTTCTTGAAGCTTCCAACAGGAGAGGAAGAGGAAGGTCTTTGCCCCGTTCCCTGCCCATCAGTCTCGCCAAGGTGGCCAGCAGACAGTGCAGAAATTTAAGATCGTGGGGGTTTTGCAGCCATGGAACGGTCCTTACGGAAACTCCCTGCAGCACTGTGAGCATCGCGGGTGCTGGGCAGCGTGGATGAAGTTCCTCCCGGGCGTCCGCTCTCTGTTTGGTGGCTGGACCCCTGCCTTCCCAGCCCCGCTGCCAGCCTGAGCTTGTGCTGTTCCGCTGGCTCTCTCAAGACTTGGGCTGTTGTTTCTGCCCGAGTGCAGAGCAGCACGATGACGAGAGCGCATCCAACCAAATGCCAATCCATCTTGCAGAGCTGGGTGCTCTTGATCTTTATCCCGTTGGCACGTTTTGAAAACCGTGGACCGGCAATTACTGCCACGGGGATTTCGGAGGAATGCGCTTGTGCGCTAATGAAGGCTTGAAAGCCAACATCCTTTCTGTGGACCTTGTCTTCCCAGGGGTAAGTGATGCCCTGCACTCGTGGAAGTAGAAACCTTTTCTCCCCGGCTAAGTGCTGGCTGAAGACTGTAATTCGTGCCGGCATACGCAGAAAGTGAATCAAAGGAACAACGCGGTGCCTCCTCGGGAAGGTCAGAGTCCAGCAGGAGTTTGGAAGGGCGGTGGGGGAAGTGACCTGAGCATCTCTCCTGGCAAACCCAGTTAGGTGTCGTACTGGAGACCACGGAGGCTTGAGGCTACAGAACGGGCAAACCGAATCCCCCGCGGCAGGGGCGAGAATTAAACATCAGCAGGAGGAAGCGCAGCTTCGGTACGCGCCTGGCTTCGAGCACAGCCCCTGGAAACTCGCACTGCTGCGACTGCCGAGCCGCAGACTCTGCAAACTGTGAAGGGAATTAAAAATAGAGATGGTGACTGTGGTGGATCCGCAGAGTGTAGGCAGAGGATGTCACATGGCGCTGCACTGTTGGAAAATATCTATGGTTTTATCCAAAAATACATCCTGATGCTCTCCCTAAGCACAGGGGAACGGGGTTATTGTGCAGAGACAGCTCTGAGCGTGTCAAATACACAGCAGAGGCAATCTTGAATCCTTGTGAATATAACAAATAAGGTTTTAATTTTTCTGCTGCCATAAGAGAGCCACTGCAGGCAGCTGAATATACGGTGGGCTCGGCCTTTGCGCTCTTTGTACGTCCCGAAACTTTTGACTTGCAGCAGCACCTTAAATGTTTTTTCACTTGCTGAACTTCAGCTGTACCCAGGAAATGCCTGAGCAGCCAAACTTACAGCCCTGCCCCCCTTAGGGTCTTTGGGTTTTATTGACTTGCCATGCAAATTGCGTAGCTGGTGTGCCTGGGTGTGAAGGTGGTGGCCCCAAGAAGACACCACGAGGGCTTTCGCTTCAGCTCTTGCAGGGCACAGTGTTGAGAAAACGCGTAATGCTGCCAGTGCCTGAGCTGGAATATCGCAAGGGCTTCCATAACCAAAAGCATCTTCGTTTCTTGGTGACCTTTTCCTTCTGTTCCCGCAGATTTGCACCGCGGAAGTGGAAGTTCTCATGACTCGGCTGCAGAACACCTTCAGGCAGGAGCTGAGCGGGGTGGGGGCCAGCCTGGAGAAGAGGTGGAAGTTCTGTGGCTTTGACGGATTGAAAATGACGTGAGCTATGACGCGGTGCCGAAAACAGCCGCAGGATCCGTACGCCGAGCACACCTGGGACGCCTCTTGGCTCTGCTCACCGTGATTCTCTTGCACGTGTCATGGACTCGGGTGGGACGATATGTAAGTGAAATTCCCAGTCCAGAGCAGCACTGGAAGAAACTTCAAGTTCCCTGGCTGCTTTGGTCAGTTATTTGTTAACGGGCAAGTGCTGTTCAATATATTTTGTGGAAAAAAAGGTCATGTCTGGTATTTTTAAGCACGGCGTGTTGACTGTGTTTTGCCAATGTTGTATGTGTTCCGTGTGCCCAGACCCCTCATCCTCTACCTTCTCTTTACTGGCAGGAGCAGCCATAGGCCATCCCCTGAAGCAACAACAGAGAGGCATTTTCTGGTTTCTAGAACCACCAAAAGGGGGAAAAAAGGCTTTTTTTCTTTTTTTTCCAGATGTTTCCATGATTAAAACCTAAGGTGTGTTTAAACAGGGGGAGATTTAGATGGCTCAAGGGTTCTCTGAGCCAAACAGTTGGTTCTTTTCCACGCTGTTTTCTCTCACCATGCTTTAACAGTTCAGCTCAGGTGACTGCAGCATCAGAGGAGCCGAGCGGTCTGTGAATTGCAGAGCCAGTCTGTAAATAAATTTTTTTTATATGGGAAGGGTATTTAATTTTCTGTTGATCTGGGTGGAGCAGAGAGCCTACATCAGAGCCTACACCAGCCTATTTTAGTATCGGCTTAGCACCCAATTTCTCCACCCACTTTGCTTTGGAGACTGAGCTTCTGGAGGTGCTACAAGCAGCTTTTCCCCTCTTGAATCCTCCCGAAGGCTGTTCCTCATATTCCCAGTGAACGCCAGGCAGAAGGTTAGTAAGATGTAGGGTAGAATGGATCCAGCCTGTCCAGGTCCTTCTGCAGAGCCTCCCTCCCCCAGCAGATCCACACTCCCACCCAGCTCGGTGTTGTCTGCAACTGAGAGTGCGCTCAATCCCCTCGTCCAGGTCACTGATAAAGGTGTTAAACAGAACTGGGCCCAATACCGAGCCCTGGGGGCACCGCTTGTGCCTGGCCACCAACCAAATCATCAAGCTCCAGACAGCCAAAACACTCCCTGAGGTCCAGGGCTACCCCACCGCCTCTCCTTCCTTGCCTGTCCCTCCCCAGGGGTGTACAGCCATCCACGGCAGCGCTCCCGTCAGCCTTTCCGTGATTGCAGCTAGCCATCGTTCTCCAGCTGCCCAGCGGCTTCCAGCTCCTCCCCTTGGTTGCCCACGTGCGTGCGTCACTGTGACGCGCTTCAGTTGGGCCACTGATCCCGCCGCCCTTTTTTGGGGGAGAAGCTCTAGTTCCTACGTGACTGTTCTCAGGTGCTTCCGTGGTCTCCAACGCTTCAACAACCCTTGCGTCCCTGCCGCCGCGTGGGTCTCCGTCCCTTGCCCCCACTGAGGTGGCTGAGGTACAGGGGCATTTCGGATGCGCTCCAGCGTACTCACACGGTGTGGAGCAGACGGAAGGACGTGGCTAGCCCACCGTCCCTCAAACACCCCAGCTTATCTCTAGCAAGCCTGGCTTTATCCCTCTCCCCCTTCAAATCCAGTTTAAAGCTCTGTCTCTGAGCCCGGTTAACTGCCGTGCAAAGATCCTTTCCCCCTTTGAGGCAGGCGTACCCCGGCTGTCGCCAGCAGGCCTGGTGGTGTGTAGAGTGATCAAAAACCCCCAAATTCTGCTGGTGACACCCGTCCCAGAGCCGGGTATTGATCTGATGGCTCTTCCCATGCCTTCCCTCCTCTTTCCCTGCAACTGGAAGGACAGAGGAGAACGCTCCCAGTGCTCCTCATCCCCAAACCAGTCACCCCAAGGCCCTGGACGCTCTGTTGGTTGCCTGTGGACTTTGTGGTGCAACTTCATCGCTGCCTACGTGAAAAATCAATACTGGATGGTGATGGAGGGCAACCGGAGGGCCGTCCTGGGGTAGGAAGTTTTCTTTTCACATCTTTAACCTGGGCCCCTAAACATTGGGTCTGGTCTGCATTTGGGCCTCCTCTTCCCAAGGAGGGAGTCTCCTATGACAATGACACCTCCAAGCCTGATGAACCATCGCTCCTTAGGAAAAGCAGGAAAGAAACTTTAGAGCCAGGGCACGCAGGAGTCGGGAAGGGCCGCTCCTCGGCTGCATCCAGAGGAGCTCGGCTGGACGAGCGGGGCGCGGTGGCTGGGTTTAACCCAAAATGTGGGAGCCGATGCGGCAGGGGGACTCGTGCTCCAGGCCTCCCGTGTCGGCCGCAGGGTGGGAGCTGTGATTCGGACGGGCCCCCGTGGCCAGCAGGAGACCCGTCCTGCGGGCGCTGGCGTGGCTGGGGGAGCTCTGAGCTGCGGTTTCGTGGTGGGCCGGGCAGGGAGCTCTGTGGGGTGGGGGGGAGCGGAGCTGGGACCTACGGAGCCACGGCCCTGGGCTGTAAAGGCAAGTAACCCTGGGTCCTGGGTCCTGCTTCTCCCCCCCTCCAGGCTTTCTTTACCTCCCGGGGGGGCTGAGGTTTCCCTGAAACCTTGTCTGCTCTTTGCCAGCAGGAGCAATCTGTCCTGCCCTTGGTCCCCCTGGATGGTGAGGATGCCAGTGGGATGCCGCTGCAGGTACCAACCCTGCTTTGTCTCCAGCGCGAGCTCTGGGTGCGGGAATGGGTGGAAGGGACCTTCCCGTGGGGGCCGGGCTCCCTGCTCTCCCTGCGACGCCGCAAGCAGGTGAAAACCCTTCTAAAGAAATGTGCCGAGTAGTTGTGTCACTGCAGGTGAACATTGTATTTTTAAGGAATAAACATTTTTTTCTTATGGGCAAAACTTGGCCCTGCTGTTTTCTGTTTCTCACCTGGCTTACGCTGCCCGAAGGGAGCGCTCCAGCCCCCGGCCTCTGCCGACACCGGGTACCCTCACGGTAAATGGCCAGAGCACTCACAGACCCATGGCAAATGGCTCAGCAATGCTCCCTGCTTCCTCTCCAGCCTCTCCTGATGTTTTTACTCAACAGGCAGCCAATTCAAGGTCCGTGGCCTCCTCCTTCCCTCTGCAAAGCAGCCGGAGTTTGCGGCTCAGGCGGTGTTTGGGGTGGGCGCCCGGTGCAGCACGGCGACACCGGTTTATGCTTGGTGACCAACGACGGGCAACGAGGTGACGTGCGGAGAAAAGGGGACTCGGCAGCCGCCGCAGGGGTGCAGCAGCCTGCAAAGGGGGGGTCCCGCACCACAGCTGCACGTTTGGGAGGAGGCTGCGAGCCTGGTGCTGGGGCCTCTCAAAATGCAGGTGCTGGGGGGGGGGAAGCCGGTCGGCTGGTGGCAACCGCTGCCTGCTGGGTCGGGAGCTGCGGGGATCCCTCGGACAGCGGCAGGAGGTGTCCAGTTTAAACGGGAACCTGCGGATCACCCAGACCCTCCTGGAGAAAGATGCTCTGGGATGGGATGCGTCACCCTGGGGGCATCCAGGGCCAGCAGAGCCTCGCGCTGCCCTGGTGGCCGGGAGCCGGGAATCGCCGTTAGCGAGCACCTCCGAGCATCCCGGGGTTTGCATCGCTGCTTGGCAGCTGGTGCTAGCGGTCCCCCTGGGGACAGGAGGGCCACCACTCGCCCGACATCCCCGTCAGGACTCTGGGGGACAACCGAGTCCTCGAGGGGGCTGCCGAGAGGAGGGCTGTCCCCCCGGCCTCAGCAGCAGCGGGACCCCAGGGCTGTGACCTGCGTCTGTCTCGGGGGGGGGGGGTGAGCCTGGAGCAGAGGCGGGGGCTGCAGGTGGTTCCCTGCCCTGTGGGAGTGGGAGCAGACGGGGTCCTTGGTTAAACCTCACGCTGGCAGCCACGCTTTGCCGCGCTGCACGCAGGAGCGGTCGCTGCGTGGCCTCCCGGGGCTCAGCGCCATCTCCCCAGCGCAGCAGCGGCCCGGGGGCAGCACGGCTCTGCCCTGGGAACACGCTCTTGCCCCCTCCATCATCCCCGTGCCACGGGACCAGGAGCCCTGCTGCGGTCCCCGAGGTGCTCATGGGCACATTGACGTGCAAGGAGGTGCCAATTTTGGGTGTTAACGCTCACGGGGTCGCCGTGGGTTTGTGAGGCTCGCTGGGCTCGGTAAGCCCCCGCGTCCACCACGTCGTGCAGGACGCTGGCTGTACGTCCGTCCCGCCAGGGCTGTGAGCTCCTCAACGCCAGAGCTTCGCCGGGGCCCCCGCGGTCCCTCGGACCCTTCGTGGCTGCAGCCGGCAGCCGTGTGCCTGGCCCATGGGGGACCTGGTCGTCGGGAAGCTGCTGTGGTGGAGCGGGTGAGCGACCTGCATGGGGAGCCGAGGTGGAACCACCCACCGGCCCGCGGCGACCAGCACCCACGTGGCAAATTTCAGCTTTCCTCTGCCGCACCAGCTGATGCCCTGGGTGCTGGTATAGGCAGGAGTGGGGAAACATGGGGACGGAGGAGCTGGATTGAGCAACGATCGGTCCCCTGCCAAGGCACAACCGCTGTCAGGCGTGGGAAGTGCTGCTCCTTCCCATCCAACCCTGCTCGCTCTCTCCACACGATGTTTATGGCTCTCGTTTCTTTTGGCAGAAAATTCACGTTCTCATCACCCCTCTCCTCCCCTCGGCCGTGTTCAGCTGCAGCATCTCCTCTCCGTCACTTCTCCGCTTCTCCTCCCGCCAGCAGGCAGGGAAGGGTCTCCCAGCCGCCCGAGACACGGTGGGGATGCTGCTTTGAAAACCCTCGCCTCGAAGGAAGAGAAGGGAGCCCAGGCTGCTGCCGGTCGTGCTGCGAGAGGAGAAGGAGGAAGGTAAATGTCAGCCCTTCGTTCCAGCTGGGAAGAGGGCGACTTTGCTGCTGGAAATGGGGCGGGGGGGCAGCTCCTTGGGAATAGAAGGGGTGGCTGGGCTGAGCCGGTCCCATGAGATTTCCTTAAATAAGCCCCAATCCTAAAAATAAGCAGGGAAAGTCATTGCAGAGAGGAAACGCCGCATTAACGCTCCCAGCGAAAGGCTTTTTATTGCTGCCTTCCAGTCGGTACAATTCCTTCTACGGCCTCCCCTCCGATGGAGGATTTGCAGGACGCTTGCCCCCGCTGCGCATCGGGGTTTTCCCTCCTTGTGGGGAGCGCCGGTGCCGCCCGGGCCGGGGCGAGCTCCGCTGCCGGTGCCTGCCCACCCCGCTGCCGTACTGGGCTCTGCAGGGCATCACCCACCCAGGCAGGGGCACCCACCCGGCTGCGGCGCTGCCCGCGGGGCGGATGGAGCTCCCGGTGGTGGTCCCCATCCAGCTTGCTCCCGCGAGCACAGACACACGCTTGCTGCGAGAAGCAAGGCCAGGTTTTGGGGGTTAACAGCCGACGCACGAGTTTATCGGGAAGCGGGCGATGGTGGCGTTATAAAACGGGGCCGTGCTCGAGGCGCTCGCGGCGGGGCCCGATAAGCGGCAGCCTGCCCCGGCTCCTTCCTGCTCTCCCTCCGCTCCCGCTCCCCGGCGGGTTTCCAACTCCTTGCCCCAAGGCGGCCGCATCCTCCGTGACTCCGTGACCACCCCTCCCGCTCGGGCCGGGGCTGGGAACTTGGGCTCGGCCCTTGGCTCTCAGCTTCACCCCGCAGAAAGGTAATTTCCTTCTGCCTGTCTGTCTCCGGGGCTCGTCTGTCCGTCCGCAGCATCTCCCATCCCCAGAGCTGCTCCCGTCCTGCTCCGGCGCCGCTTCTGCTCGCCCCTGGGTTCTGGCGTGGCAGAGGCAGACGAGCTGGGCTGGCGGGCGATGTTCTTGCCTGTCAAAGCCAAGCTTCTGCCTGCGCCCCCGTGTCCCACCCAGGCTACCCCAGAGGAGCTCAGGTCCCACGATCCATTGGCAAAGCCCGGTAGGACCAGTTAGTTTTTAATTTAAGTCTGACCTCTTGCACGCAGCCCCGTTGAGGCAGTAAATAAAATCCCTTCCTAAGGGGCTGCTGCTTCCCTCCACAGATTTTTATTTTTTTTTCCCTGCAGTTGCAAAAAGCCGCGTGCCATGGCCAAGGCTGATCGCTGAGCTTGCCCCGGGAGGGAGCGCGTGGAGGGGCAGAAAGCCGAGGGCGGGCAGAGCAAGCTGCAGGGCCTAGGGAACAGCTCCCGGTGGTGTCTAATCATTTAATAATGAAAAAGCCCCTTTTCAAGCCAGACGTGAATGCCCCCAGGGGCCGTGTGTCACCTAAAACTCAACGGGGCTTTGTGTCTGCGGGCCCTTTGCTAACGCACCCCGGGGGCTCCAAACCCCGGGTGGGGGTCAGCTCCAAACTCTGGGGGCTCCAAACCCCAGGTTGGGGTCAGCTCCAAACCCTGGGGCTCCAAATCCCAGGGGGGGTTTACCTCCAAATCCCGGGGCTCCAAACCCCAGGGCTCCAAACCCTGGGTGGGAGTCACCTCCAAACCCCGGGGATCCAAACCCTGGGTGGGGGTCACCTCCAAATCCCAGGGCTCCAAATCCCAGGGGGGGTTCACCTCCAAATCCCAGGGCTCCAAATCCCAGGGGGGGTTCACCTCCAAATCCCGGGGCTCCAAACCCTGGGTGGGGGTCACCTCCAAATCCCAGGGCTCCAAATCCCAGGGGGGGTTCACCTCCAAATCCCGGGGCTCCAAATCCCAGGGGGGTTCACCTCCAAATCCCAGGGCTCCAAATCCCAGGGGGGTTCACCTCCAAATCCCGGGGCTCCAAATCCCAGGGGGGGTTCACCTCCAAATCCCGGGGCTCCAAACCCCGGGTGGGGCTCAGCTCCAAACCCCGGGGCTCCAAACCCCTACGTCTGGTGCAGAATTGGCCTCCGCGCAAGTAGGGCTGTGCCAGCCCTCCCTGGGTGATTTACCCCCGAGTCCAGCGTAGGGGGCAGCCGTGGGCAGCCGGGCACCCCGGTTTTACCCGCCCGGAGGCGTTGAGCTGTGCCAGGCGGCCTGGCTATGCCGCCTGTCCCCTTTGTCACCACGTCCCCGCTGGGGGACCTCGGTTCTGTGATAAACGCCGAAGGTTTCCAGAATATCTTTGTCTTCAGCTGAATTCCCTGTCCGCTGCACCCTTCTGGGGCATCCATAAGAACTCTTTTATACGTGTATATATATTTTTTTTCAATTTATGTAACTTTCTGAATATCTTTAGACACTGAAGACTTGGCCAAAGGAAATGCTGGTGCCAGCAGCAGCCCCCCCGGGCCCAGGGGGCGGAGGGGGGCAGTCAGCGCTGTGCTGGGGCCGATGCGAGCGCTTCCCGCACGCCCGGCTGTCCGCGTCCCCATCGCTGGCGCGAGGCGATTTCCAGCCGTTCGCTCTTCGTTGTTGCCTTAGAGCCTGGGTGGGAAGGCTCCTTTGGGAGCCCGGACTCTGACCCCACCTCTCCGGCGCGCGGGCCGGTAACCTCGGTCCTGCCTTCCGTTTGCTGCTGCTTTTTGCTCTTTGGACCGTGGCTGGGCTCGCTGGGGGCCGGGGCGGCGTTGCGGGGCGTGGGCTGCGGCAGGAGCGGCGGCCGCCGATGGGGCTCAGTGTTGAGTATTAAATTAAGACACCAATTCAGGGGGAAAGAGGCGGAGGAGAGGAGCTCATGAATGAAAGGGGGCCGTGAGCCCTGTTTAGTGGGACGCAGGCTGCTTTTCAGGTTTAGAAGTTTTTTATGGCTAAAAAAACCCCCAAATCCCTCTTCTCTTTGCCCGCCCTGGAGGGAAACTGCTTCGCCCACCCCTCTGCGGGGAAGCATCCTCCAAAGCCCGCGCTGCGAGGCTGGGGTCTCGTCCCAAGCCCACCGCACCCAGAGCCCGTGGGTTTGCTTGCCCTGAGCCGCAGTCGGGCGCCGGCCGGGAGCGGCGTTCGGCTGAGCTGGGTGAAGGTGGCTGCGGGGACCCCTTCGCCTAACGCCACCAGGGTGGGTGGAGAGCGCTGGAGGGCAGGGGCGAAGCGGGGCAGGGGGGGTGCCTGGAGGGAGCAGGGAAGTGCTCTGGCCGCCACCGCATCCAGGAGGAGCTTTTCCGTTGGGTGCCGGTCTTTGGGAGGCAGAAGAAGTCCAGGTCTGCCCGCGTCCGGAGCTGATCCCCCAGTGGCCACCCAAACCTGCGGCCGAGGGCTGGGTCTGTGGGCGCAGCGTCGGGACGCGCCGGGACGGAGCCCCTGGCTCCCTGTGTTCGTCGTTTGCTGCGCAGCTCCCCACCGGGAAGGGAAGCGTCTCCCATCAGTTGGGTGTTGGACCCGGGGGGCCGAAGCGGCTACGGTTCCCCTCGCCCGAATTCCTGTTGTGCCCTCTGGGTTTGGTAAGGAGAGGGTCGGACTCGCCCGGGCTCTGCTCGCGTGGAGCGTGGCTCAAGGCTGATGCCAGCCAGGAGCTGTGATCCCATGGTGAGGAATGCCCGAGTCCCAGCATCACGGCCCCCGTCCCTGCTCTGGCCGGCCGGGGTGCGCCCCGTCCTGCGTACGTGAGCCCCATGGTGTTGGGCTCCGTGTGAAAGCAGACGGCAGCTGGAATTGGCCGGGGAGCTCTGCCGGGCACTGCGGCGCCTCGGGAGCCCGTGGGGTGTTGGGGGCCGGGGCCGAGGTCCCTTGGGTGCTCCCCGATGGGCTCTGCTTGGAAGGACAAAGTCAGACGGCGTGGTGGGGGCGCCCACAGGTCAGCTGGCCCTTTGGAGGGGTGAAAGCGGGCCGAGTGTCTCTGCCAAAGCCACCCTGTGGTGTTTTTAGCAGCTTCTCTCCCAAAGCAGGCATCTCGGCGATGCGCTCCTGACTCTTCCATTTTTATTCACGTTTTGTTTTTCAGCGGACCTGTGTCTCAGCTCTTCTGCCAGGGTGAAGCACCGAAATGCAGCCCGTGCCCCTGCACAGCCTTTCGGAGCTGGAAAGAGCCAGCCTGCAGGAGCTCGCGCTCTACCGGCTGCAGGAGAAGCTGCTCCTGGGAGACCTCAGCCTGGCCAAAGGTAGGGGATGAGGGAGACCTCAGCCTGGCCAAAGGTAGGGGATGGGGAGACCTCAGCCTGGCCAAAGGTAGGGGATGGGGGAGACCTCAGCCTGGCCAAAGGTAGGGGATGGGG
>BOSO01010012.1:16080-85884 GCA_018403395.1 Gorsachius goisagi | reverse complement strand
CCCCTCACCTCACCTCACCTCACCTCACCTCACCTCACCTCACCTCACCTCACCTCACCTCACCGCCGGCTGCAGCAGCGGCAGCCGCGGCGCGCGGCGGGGCGGGGCGGGGCGGGGCGGGGCGGGGCAGGGCGCGAGCGCCCGCGTGCCCCGCCCCCCCAGCGGCGGGGAAGCGGAAGCGAGCGCCGCGCGCCGCCGGAAGCTGCTCTGCCTTTCCGGTGCGGGCGGCGTGCTCGGTCCGGCCGCGGGAGCCGCCGCCGCCATGAGCGTCCCGGCTTTTATCGACATCACGGAAGAGGATCAGGTCAGCGCCCGGGGCTGCGCGGGGCGCGGGACGAGCGGGTGCCGGCGGCGGAGCGGGAGGGTTGGGCCCCGACTCCTGGGGGGCGATCCCGGGGGCGGGCGGGGCCGGGCCGGGCTGCGGCGGCCTGCGCGGGGGGACCGGGGGTGTGGCGGGGCCGGCGGGGCGGGGGCCCAGGCCTGGGCCTGGGCCTGTCAGGCCTGCCTCTCTGGTGGGGTAAGCGTACCCGGCCTGCCGAAGGCTGCTGTGCCCGCTGCGGGCCCGCGTGGCTCCGCGCGGCGTTCCTCGTTCCCCGGGGCGGGGGGCTAACAGGGGAACTGCGGCAGCTGCAGCCCGAGAGGTCCGTCTGTGCCGGCGGTGTCCTCCGTGCACCTCCCTGGTACCCTCCTCGGCAGTGCTGGATCTTTTAGGAGAGGAAAACCAGTTCGGATGTGGGCTGGAGCGTTACTTGCGCATCTTGGTTCTGCAGGATTCTTGGTACCACAGGCACGGGAGCTGTGTGTTTTGTCTTTGAGAGACTTCTTTGTTATTTCTTTGAATTTTAGGGTTTATTGTTCTCAGTGTCTTTCAAGTGGTGTATATATACACATAGCTGGAAACGTACAAGAAATGCATACACAATTACTAGCCTTCCGTCCAGTTTCTGCCTGCTGTAATGTCTAGTAAATCCCCATCAAGTAGTTAGCCTGGAACATCTTCAGCATGGCAAAGGGTCCTGGAGCATTTTGCAATGTCTTACGGCACCGTAGTGATTTGACAGCGAACTTGATGGAAATTACACCTGGTGTTACAGTAACATCCCAGTCAGTCCCCCTGTGCCAAAAGTTGTATGGCCTCGTACAGATTGTCTCCGAAGGGTTATGGGTCTGCTGCTGACACTGTAGATTGTAACGTCAACGCGTAGGCCAGTCACTGAGGGAAAGGGGTTTTCTTGGTGTAGGTTTAGATCCTAAAAACCTAAGGCAGGTCGTAGGATTATATTGGGAACTGTCTTTAACTTGCATAAAAACTGTAAGTTCTGCCTTCTCTAAAGTGGTTTTGTTTATACCCTTTTTCTTTGCTGGTGAAGCAGCAGCTAAATGATTTTATTGTTTTGTCTGAAGTTTTCAAAGGGAGTAAAAGATAATAAAAATTTCCTAAGGAGAATACTTGTGACAGAAACTTACTAGGTCTGCTGTCCTCCAGCCAGTGTCGTAAGTGACATGTTCTTGCTGTGAGAAAGCTCAACAGTTGTGTAGTCTATCCACTTACGGGTAACCCAGCCCCACAGCACCTGCTCTGAGTCAGATTTGGGTTATATATTAAAGTAGGGGAGCGGGGTAGGATACAGGGTGTTAGGGAGAAGTGAGAGCTAGTGTGAGGGAGCGGCGGGGGCAGAGGAGTGGTTGCAGAGCAAGAATCTGTAAGAAATGTAATTACTTTGACTTTACTGTTCCCAAAACAACTGTTTTGTTTTGTGTGTGTTGGGCTTTTTTTAAGGCTGCAGAACTTCGAGCTTACCTGAAATCCAAAGGAGCAGAAATCTCTGAAGAAAATGCTGAAGGTGGACTTCATGTGGACTTGGCACAGATTATTGAAGTCTGTGATGTGTGCTTGAAAGAGGATGACAAAGGTTTGCATCGTTAAGTCATCTTGTTTTTGCTAAATGTATTGCGATCAGTGCTTTCAAACAGTAACAGCTGGCAGAATTTAGAGGTGTGTTGCTTGGCTTGCCTGTTAACACATGCATCCATGTAAACCTGAAAGTGCTTATTTTCATGATTGCCATGTAAAATTTGCATGTACTCTACCACTCCCTTCTCCAAAGATCCAGCACCTTTTAAAGAAGTCAGAAATCGAGCTAGTCTGTGTTTGTTATGAGGGCATAGCAAGTTGTACGCGAAATCGGTTTTCTCTCTGAAAAAAAAGCATGATAAAAATAACACTTACTGTCAGTTAATGACTGTGAAGCTGCAGATCAACAAAAATTAAACTAGACATCTGTAAATAGAAGTTTTAAGGCTAAACGTTAATTGATTAATATTGTCTGAAAACAGTAGGATTTTCAGTAGTCAGTAACGCTTTTTGAGTTAGGACTGTAGATCCTTAGAAACTGCATGTAAATGTTTTAATGACACTGATAATGCTGCAGTAGCCTTAAATGATCTTTCTGTGCCTGCTGTGTCTGTACCAGTATACAAATTCTATTTAGAACTTCTACATGTAAAAAAATCAATTGTTGATATGAATAATATTTGTTGTTTTAAATAACTTGTGGTTCATCGAAGAAGGAGTACTTAAGATTACTTCTCATGTTGCCTTCCACTGTAGGCAAAATGAGTACGAAATACTGGAGAAGCTTATTGCTCTGCTGTTTGATGTTCAGGTGTAATTTTGGGGAATAAATAATATTTTCACATGTAATGAATTTTGGTTTTATCCTTTGCATAGCTGATATTTGGGCAGACTGAAAAGAAAACACAAAACCTGTCTGTCTTGTTTGGAAAGGATGTAACACCATGCTTAAAACAGGAGCTGAGGAGGCCTTTGAATATACTTTGCTCTGGTGGGCATTTCCCCTGTGGTCTGGGTATCCCTTGTGCTCCTGGTGAAATGTTTTACTGCGCTTGAGTGCTAGCTGGTAGTATTCTCACTTGGAAACGTGGGGCAACTTTCTGGATGTGCAGGAGGAAGCCACTGGGTTTTTTTAAGACCAAAACCTGAAGTTCCTCTGATCTCTCTTATGTGTGAACAGAGAATTCAGAGCAAGCATGATGTCAAATACCAAATTCTGTTTGGACCTTAGAGCGGTAATTGTTGCTTTACACGGAGCTGTGTGCCAAATCTCTAGTACGTTCTGATGAATATCCAGATTGGTTATCTTGGTGTTTTCTTTCTTTTACAGTTCTTGCTGATGCAAAATAATCATTTCATAGCCAAGTAACTCTGCAGCACTACATAGCTATTGATGATTGCTGCTTGCAATGTTAAACAGCTGTATGTTTTCTTTTGTGCAGATGTTGAGAGTGTAATGAACAGTGTAGTCTCTTTGCTTCTTATCCTGGAACCTGACAAACAAGAAGCACTGATTGAAAGCCTGTGTGAGAAGTTAGTAAAATTTCGGGAAGGAGAGCGCCCATCCCTTAGATTGCAGCTGTGAGTATTGTACAGAGAAAAGCGAGACAATGGTGTCTTGCAATTGTATGTCTTTAAAACCAAGCGTGGGGTGTCTGTCAAGATATGTCTCTCTGTTGCATGAAACACTTTTTTTTTTTTTTTGGTTGGTTGTTTTTTTGTCTCTATCTTCTTTTTCCCTGTCATAAAATAGAAGTACCAATATACTTTCTTTGCTTGGGTATTAAAAATTAAAATGCATAGAGTTTTCGGCTTCTTTGCTGAAAACTGTTACAAAACTGGGAGCTGTTACAATTAATCACGAATGTAAGGTGTCACTAGGTGCTTTGTGTGTACTAGCACATATCTTAATAGAAACATTTGTGTGCACTCCAGTAATGTTTGCTGAAACATTGACACAGTTGTTTATTGTTTGTGGCTTAGACTGAGCAATCTCTTCCATGGTATGGATAAGAACACTCCTGTGAGATACACTGTGTACTGCAGCCTTCTGAAAGTGGCCTCGTCATGTGGTGCCATTCAGTACATTCCAACTGAACTAGATCAGGTAATTAATTGGTGTCATGTTGCATCTCAGTCAGTATTAGTTGGAGTTGATACAGACATGTTACAAATTGCCTGGTGAAATAAAAAAATGCAGAATACAGAATTTCTTGTATTTTAAAGGTCTGTCTACAGGATGTAATTAAGCTGCTGTTTATTTTCCGTTTCTGATGCTGAACATAGATGTGTGTGTTTGATTCTTGTCATAGTAATGAAAGTGAGAAGCTTTGATCAGGAGTGAGGCATCAAGTTCTTGTCCCTTGCTCTGGAATCAAAGTGAGAATCACTCATCCTTATTTAGCAAGTAACATGGAGAGCACAGAGTTTTGTCTTCTCACAGGAAAACTTTGGGGTTCTGCATGGGGAGCCTGAGAGTCAGAGGGCCCAAAGGAGAAATCTCTGTGCAAGATCTCTTCAATCCTTTTCTGCTTGAGAGAAAATGAGAAATATTTTCAGTTTTATGTTAATCTTTTCCCCAATGCTTCTTTTTCATTTGTATTCTACCTAGGTCCGAAAATGGATTTCTGACTGGAATCTCGGCACAGAGAAAAAGCATACTCTGCTGAGACTGCTATATGATGTCCTAGTAGACTGCAAAAAAAGGTATAAAAGACAAGTAATAGATGCTAGGTAACTGTATTTTAAGTTGATGTACTTTAAGTGATCTGTAGGGAAAGTATTTAAAAATTAATCTTTACTGATAATTCAATCTAAGTATACCCGGGGTTTTTTCTTGCTATGTTTTTAAGCGCTCTTACATTAAACCAAGTGTTTCCAATTATTTGAAAGTTAGTAGTGAATTAGCTGCAAACCACAGCTAATAAAACTATTCCTTTCTATAAAGGTTAATCTTTGAGCATCGTAGCATTACGCTTAGTTTATTATTTAATTGCACTTTTGACATTTTAGTGCATGGTAGTGCTATCTCTTATTTAATGATGTTGGGAGGCTTATCAATCACAGTTAACAGAATCAGTATTTCTGTGTAAACATTACCTTTAGGACAGAGCTTTCCACTAGTCATGGAAATTAATGTCCACAGAATACCTGCTTGGCCATTTTAAATTATTATCCTGGATCGTAAGAAGCATCTTTGATCTAACAAACTTGGCAGACCAGTGTCTTCTGGCATGTAAAGTAATCCTCTCTATATCGTGCCTGTAAATTAATGTAAGTCTTAACTGACAGCTCTCATCAATTAATCTTACAGATGTGATACGGTGTATTGACTGCACCGGCCAGGGCTATTGAGATGGGCTGGTATCCAGAAGTAGTTTTAGCCTATCTAAACTGTCCCTGCTATAGTTTGGGATGTGTGTGTGGTGTCTGTGTGTGTTGCTTCCCTCTGTCCTTCCCCTTCACTCTGGTTTCTGAGTAAGTTTTCTAATAGAAATTTTTTTTTAATTTTCATAAGTGAGGCAGCATCAGGACTTCTACACTGCTGACTTACACTGGTAGCAGAACTGCACTTGCGTTTTCTACATTTGTGTAACCTTGTACTGCTGCAGAAGGAAGCAATTCTGTCCTGTCCACCCTGTTCCTGCCCTGTCCCCTCCAGCTACCAATTCCTGGGTGCGTTTGTGCTGGTGTAGGCTTTTGTGCAACTGCACAGTGAATTGGGGAGGTGATTTTGCCAAGCGCAAAAAAAAAAAACCAACCCAAAAAAGGCAAATGTGGAGCTGTCAGAGGAGGAGGAGGAGGAGTTTCTTCTGGCAGGAGAGTTCGCTTATTCTGGCCTGGTGAAATTGTAGGCTGTAAATGCTGCGTCGGCATAGCAGGATCATTTTTAACTAACCTCAATTTAGGGATGATTAATCCTCGTGGAGTAGTTACACTGTGAGCTACAACATGATTGGGAATTCCTATTCCTGTTGGTAACATTAAAATGCTTTTGCATTGATAGTACTGTATGACCGATTTCAGATGGTAAAAATGATTTCAGAAATGTTCATCAGAGATCTTGCACATGGCTTAGTGCTTGCTTTGTTTCAGAAATATTACACTGGTACTTTGTAACGCTCCTACTCTTTTAAACACTTCTCATCCTATTGATTTATTGAGAGGTTTTAACTTAATTCCCACACTTAATAGCTAACTGTTTTTAGCTAGTCTTGTTATCAAATCTCTGGATTAAACACCTAATTTTTGTTTCCAGTGCTACCTGTCACCTTGCTACCAAATGGTTTTTGCTTACTAATAATAGGTGATATTTTGAAGTTAGGCATTAAAAACTTCCAGAAACCCTGTATTATATTGCTCCTGCTCTCAGCGTCCTTACCATCTGTTGCAACAAGCTTTGCACTGAATGGAGCAATTTTTCAGAGCACTTGTGCTTCTCTCCAGAAGAGAAAACAAGAACTGACCCTAGCACCTTTGACCTGGTTCACTCTCCTGGATCAGTGGGCAGTATTTGCAATAGTATGGGAAAATCACAGCAGCATTCCAGCTTCAGCGCTCAGGAATGTTGCTCTGTTGGGCAGTATGGGAAGATAAGTAGGAACTGAAAAATCAGTAATAAAAATCATACCTCAGTTACCATCTTGATTTATAATCAAGGGAAGAGAATGCATTGTTGAAAAAAATTGAGTGGGTTTTTTCTTTTCCTCATTTTATGTTTTAACTTCACTCAGTGTGGCAGAAGAGACGGTTTTCCATAGATAATAGACTTTTCCCCAGTGGATAACTTGGTAGCAAACAGATTGGTAGCTCGTGAAAAGGAGATGGTGCAGATGTTCTGTGTGGTGTTCCTTTTCCTGCAGCGATAAGTGAAAACTTGTTTTATCAAATCTTTTCCAGTCACTTTCTGGTTAAAGTTTCTGATGATCAAAATCATCTTGATCTCTTCAAACATGGATTTTTGTGTTTCCCATGATCAACTGAAGGTGCTGGTGGCTGGAAAATTGGTGTGGCTTGTTTCCGAGATCTGTATTTGGTAGCTGAACTCTGCAAGAGATTAGTTACTTTCTCCTTGCCATAAAGGTTCTGCAGCGGAGTTTTGTGCCTCAGCTGCTTTAGTCTTCAGCATTTCCCTAGCAGTGTTGGTATGAAACTGCAAGGTAACACAACCTGTTTTCTGTCCCAATTAGAGATGGAGTTTGGTAGGCATGTGTGGCTTGCATGCAGCCGGAGAGTTGAGCTCTGCTCTGAGGCCCTGAATATCATGCGAGGCGCCAGCTTACAGCTGGTCTCTGCCATTGACCTGGCAGGATTCAGAGTGGGATTAGTCCTGCCCAGATTTAGATTCAAAAAAGTCTGGCAAGTCTGGTTATTAACACCCGTAGCAAAAGGCTCAGCGTGGCAGGCACCTGCAAAATAATTGTTTCATTTAATTTTAATTCTGTTTAATATAATGTCATGTAGAGGGACTTGATTCCAATGTCTTACTAAGTCTCTGAATGCTCTGTATTTTTTTTTTCTTCCTTTTATCTACTATCACTCTTCAATTCTTACTGTTTTTTTGTAAAGTTACGAACCTAGACTGGCAGGTGGAGCCAAGAGTACTTGTGCAAGCTGTCTTTCTAGAAAAAATGTTCAATTTGCATCTTAGGTGAGATACACATTAAGCAATGAGCTTTGGTAAAATAGTGATCTGTATTACTGTTTTAGACGGCCTCATTTACAGTAGTAATCTGATACTGAATAGAATGACTAAGATTAAAAGGCCTGCTGTATTTGCTGAGGCTTACAAGAATTTAGCACAGAAAGCTTGTGAGGATTTGTTTTGTAGCATTCTGGTGTTTCCTAGAAATACAATTGAAAGATTCTACTCTTCCCCCCTTCAAAAAAAAAAAAAAGGGGGGGTGGCGGGGAGATTGCAAATATTGTTTGAAATCAGTTAAGATTTTATTTTTCAATTTTTGCTCCTAAGGGAAGGGGGAGGAAAGGAAAAGTTCCAGACATCTGTAACAGTTCTAAAGTGTGTAAGAACAACTACTGAAAGCTTATATTAAGTAAGGGGACTTGTATTGTTAGATGGAAGAGCACATCAGCTGAGCCTCTTACCTGAATGTCTGTATAGTATCAGTCCTGTATTAAATTGGTTCTTTGTCTTAACTAGAACGTCCAGTGTTGGTAAGATTTCAACAGTGCAAAAATCAGTCTGTCATGCAAATAGTGCAAATAGTTCCCTCATATATAAACCTGCCTAAATTAATTTTATTTCCCTGATACAGAGCTATTGGTTCTTCTACACACTGGTATCAGTTGCCATGACAAAACATAAACGGACCTCTTTAATAGTGGAGTCTTAAAACAAATGTTAAGTTCAAGTTTACATCCATAAATGTAGTTCTGGAATATGGGCTGGGACCTACAGAAAATTCCCCTGCCTTTGAGCACAAACTGCCTTCGCTCCATATATCCAGATTATGTATGATGTTGCTTGCTTCCCATGATGTCAAAATATTTGTACTGCACATCTGTGAGATCTAGTAAATCCTCTAGGAGCACAAAACCTCACCCTATAGGGAAGTTGTCAAATCATAGTGTTGAGAGATTTAAAATAAATACCCATATAAAGATAGTGTCATTGTACTATAGAAACCATTCAGACTGTGCTGCTATGTGGGTTAAACGCATATCACAGCACATACTGGGAGTGTGGCATTGGTTTGTTCCTTCCCTGAGCAATTTGTGCCAATAACTTAAATAATTAAAGTGAGTTGGAACTTTATTCTTGCACAGTTTTTTCTTTTAAGGAAATTTTGTAGGTCTGTCAGACCATATGGGTAAATTTGCTGTGTCTGCAATTGAGCTGCTTTGGAGGAAGAGCTTAGCTTTACACAGTAACTCGCTGTACTCTGGAGAGCAGTATCCCACCTCCCTCCTGTCCCCTGAGGAAGCGCCTTTCGGTAAAGTAGTGGCCAGGCTGTGTGTGTGCACGGGATATTGCTGCAAAGCACATGCTCTCACTATTGAGGTGTGGTTGTGCTCTCAGTGTCGAGGTTTGGTTGTATCTACACCCCGTACCGTAGCCTGTCCAAAGGAAGTAGTAAGATGGCATCAGCAGAATCTGTTCTCTGTATGGAAGAACTGTCACAGCCTTCTATTTTAATAGTTAACAAGAATTCCGTGAGAAATAGGAAATGGATTCTTGTGTGTATACACACAGCATAATCAGTGAGTATATTTTTTGCTGAAAATTTTGTAAAAAGCATCAGCAGTTGCTGTCCTCACTAGTGGCAAGAACTGCTATGTGAAAATAGATCAAAATCTGTTAAAATGGCACGATAATGGTCTCGCAGATGGTCTGCAGTACCATCGATGAGCTGCTGTTTACAAAATAATCGGGGTAGGCAAGGCTGTAGGTTTACTCAATTTTCTTAGAATGATTTTTTTTTTTTTATAAAAGCTGTCTGTCAAAGCAGTGTTGGAAGCCACTTGCTTCCACCGCAACCTAAGTCCGTCTAATTGCCGGCTGCTTAACTTCGTCAGTAAAATGAGCAGCTCTCACTTTGAATACTTGAAGAGGGAATCTGAAAGAAAAGGCAGCTTTTATACAGTCACTTTCCTGACCATAAATATTCTTTAAGATATGCCATTTTACATTTGAAATAAACTTTGCAGCGCTACTTATTCTGCAGTGATTAAATCCAGATGTGTGTAAGAGGAGCATTCTAGTGAACCATATAAAGCTGTTCCTAGCTCAGAAAGCTTTTTCCATAACCAGCAGGTAATTTATCAAATTAAGAGAATGAAATGAAGGGTGAAGATAAACATTTCGTAGAACAAGAATTGAAAGAATACATCTAGTTAATTTGTTCTCTCCACTAGAACTAAAACGGATCATCTACATCTTTTTCAAGTGTAATTTAATTTGACCTATAACATCATAATGGAATTATTTAAATATTTGAGTGTCTTGTTTGAACTATTTTTTCAGCAATCCTGAGGTAACTTTATTTTCTTCTATAGTGACACCGCAGCAAAAGTAATGGTAGAACTACTGGGAAGCTACACAGAGGACAATGCTTCCCAGGCAAGGGTTGATGCTCACAGGTAATACTGACTTCCTGATTTCCTTAACAGTATCCGATGACCTGGCAGGCAAGGGCCCTGCCACAGCCTCTTTTCTATAGCATGGCTGATTTGATCAAGAGTTTCTGTGTAGCCTATGGTAGGCTTGGCTCTTCCTAGGCAGAGTCAGGTTTAGTCCACTGTGCAAGTGTATTCCTGGTCACTGCTGAGAGAGAGATCAGCCTTGGGTAAGGGTGTCGTTTACATCAACGGTGCAATCAAAATTTGAATCAGCATCCTTTATTTCAGATTTTTTACTTACTGATTTTTTGATTCTCTAACTTTGAGTGTTCTTTTCAAATAGTACTTTCTGTTGAAAAGAATTTTTTTCTCTCTTTTCTACAAGCAAGTACTAAGGATGTGAACTTCACAGAAATAAACTTACTTGTTGGACAAGCTGAGCATAAATTGATTCTTAACAGGGTGTTTTCCCCACTGGCCAAAATGAGTAAAAACTTGTATTTTGACATTCTACCTATCATGATTCTTTTTAGGAATTAGATTTTTAATAAGTCAGCCATGTAATTCTGTCAGGTGTGTGCAGCCAACAGTTCTCAAGGGAGTTGTTTATACTTGAGCATGCAGGAAAGTCAGGATGACTCATTTTGGAAATTAAAGTGTCTGTACATAAATGAAACCTTCACTGACTGCCCTACAGCAATCCAAGGCCTTTCACATTGGAAAGAACGCGTCTACCTTGGGTCTGTCCTGGTGCTGCATCTGTGCAGACCTTGGGTTCTTCTGGGTGTACGTTAGGTGGTGGTGCTGCAGTCCAGGCCCTCAGAGTGAGGGTAGCGCTGTGTCTTCTACTGTGCCACTGAACAAAAGCTTTCATCCACAGTTCTAGAAGCGCTTTAGGTCTGTTTATAGTCTGGAGCTGCAACTGATAAATCATAGGTCTTGCAGTGTTTGGTACTGGGGTTTTCTGTTTTGTGTCACGTATTCAAGCATAATTAATCTTCCTAAACGACTTAATTCAATGAAATTTTAGGAGGACAGTAAAAATATCTCTAGGAATGAAGGTTTGGCTGGAAGTAAGTGCATAGATGGAAACAGTAGAGTGATCTGTAGTCTTACCACCTGGCCAATTTCATTTGTGATACTGGGCAAATTACTTAATGCTTTCTGTTCCTTGTTTTTTCCATCTGTAAAATGAAGATTAAAATTGGAATGTGACATGTCTTGTATTTAGGAATAGTTGAAAACCCCTGGGTGTTTCCTAGAAAGCAAAGAACAACAAATAGAGTTGCACTTACTCATAAAAATGTGTATTGCTCTAAAAATAAGTCTCTTCCTTTTCTAATTAGATGTATTGTACGAGCATTGAAGGATCCAAATACCTTTCTCTTTGATCATCTTCTTGCCTTAAAACCAGTCAAATTTTTGGAAGGAGAACTTATTCATGACGTAAGTAACCTTGTTTTTAGCAAGACGGTTTGATATCTGTGGAGTGCCTTGTTTTATTAGTGTCTTTTGAAGTTCATTGGAATAATTATCTATGTCAGTAATATTAAGCTGCAATGTACTTTTTCTTTTAATGCTTTTGGAATGAGAAAATTAAAACATGACATGCAAAATGTTTCCGTTTAGAAGTTTCACAAACTGAGTTATAAATTCTGCCCTCACGTGAGTTCTGTAGCAAAACTGGCTTTTAAGTCTGAGGAAAGGCAATAAGCTCAGCGCAGATTGCCCTCGGCTATTGACAGGAGACAGAATTTTAGCTCTTAACGGTTTATTTTTCTGTTCAATACATATATATATATATCTGTCCAGTCTGCAGGGAGGGCAACATAGATAATATTTAAACTGTTCTTATATTTGTTTTCCATCTTCTAGCTTTTGACAATTTTTGTAAGTGCTAAGCTAGCATCCTATGTCAAGTTCTATCAGAACAACAAAGACTTCATTGACTCCCTTGGTAAGTTTTCAGATCGTTACATTTCTGACTATTTATGTGGCTTAAGATATGGAAGCCGCAAAGTGCCTCAGTTTGAACCCATATATTGAAGCCAAGGAAATTTAATAGGGATTTTTAAGAATGGGTTAGAGTTTGTAGACTCTAACCTCTACTAGATTGTAAATGGACCATCTAACCCTGGTTTGTTCTGCTAGGCCAGGCTGGTTTATGGATTTGGAAGAGAACTGTGTTTTTCCCCACTTCTTTTCTCTTAAACCTTTTGGGAGGGGAGTTCTAATGCACTGATACTCTAGGCTAGGCCAGGGATCACAACTTTACTGAGTAAGCCAGCAGCTTGTATAAATCTCTTACCATTTTTTTTAAGATAAATAACTTTGTAACAGCAAATAGTTCTTTCTCCTGAACAGTAAAACACGCAAATGGGGTGTGTGTTTCCCCGCGTGTGCTGATGCATTAGACCTAGCAAGCCACAGTCTGTCCCAGTTAATTTGTTTCATCACATGAAGCAATGTGATGGAATGTTAATGTCAGCACCCTCTTTATTTACACACTGTGGAAAAAAGGAGTAGTAATTAACACTTTGACACTCCCCCGTTGATGTGTAATTGACTGTTTCAAAGGAGCACTGGTTCATAAGCTATTGCATGCATTAAAATTACGTTTTTTATATTCCAGCTTTTTAGGACAGGGGTCAGTGACAATGCAGAAATTGCTCAATGATGCAGATTTTTTTATTACTGCATTAAGGTTTTGACATATTGGTAATGAATAAATGTTTCCATAAAAATCAGATTTTTTTTTTTTATAACTTTGATTTTGAAATGACACTTGAATGCTGGCTGAATGCATTTGTGGAAAGGCATAGTTTTGCTAAAACAGAGTTTAGTGCAGCCTTTTAACACCTGCATTATTTTGCTTAATGAAGTGTGGTATAATTCTGAGAATAATTACCCTCAAAGCTTTAAAATGCTGGTACTTTGGGTATTAAAATGATGGAAATACCAATGTGATTTTTTTTTTGTGGATAACGTAAGCGTCAAGTTTTTGGTAGTTTGTAAATGTGTGTGTAGGATAAGCATACCTTTTGTCATATGTATTTGAACATTAGTTGTGTAGACGCTTTTCTTTCTTAGGGGAAAGGGGGATTTGTATTGTAATTATTTTTGCGTATTGGTTTATCTGTTAGTTATTTGTCCACAGAAGTATGTGCTGAAAATGCTGTTATGCTAATATTTTAATAAATTTATGGAATATTAATTATACATATATGTGGTATTAATTGTGTAATATACAATAGTCATGATTTCTTTTGCTTTGCCTCTGTGTTGACCTCTGTGAATATACTGTGTGCATCTTCAGTACATCGAGGGCTCACGTAATCTTAGTAAAATCCCTAAATATCTGTGTAGCTGTTTTGAAAGACAGCCTTGCTTCCATGTACCTTGATTTCTCACCTGCTTTGTGGTGTACTTGGAGAATTCTGAATGTCTTTGAGCAGTGGACCAGGTAGAGATTCCAAGGCAGTGCAGAGTGCAATGCTAGGAACTTGGTCTGGGTGTTTCAGCCATGCCTTTGAAAAACAAGGGCAGTTTGGTGTAGAAAGCAATGCAATTGTTAGATGAGGCATTCAAAAATTCTCCAGAATGCACATGATCCGTTTCCCTTCCCCCTGCTTCCCTCCCCCCCCAAAAAATAGATTTTTCTTAACCATGCTTTAAATATTTTTATTTTTTTTTTTAAAACTAACTTGCCAAGATATTGGGCTTTAAAATAAAGGATATTAATAATAAGATTTTGAGTGACAGTACAGCATCAGCTTTAGTTCTAACCTTTCCGGATCAGGACCCATTAAAACCAGTCTATGAAGGCTGTGCAGTGAAGGCTCCTACAGGTGGCATCGGTTTGTTACAATTTGTTCTTTTATTAATGCTGACAACTTAGGCCAGCAGTAGCATTATCTGTGTCAACTGAATCGCCCTAACATGTCCACATTTAATCTGGTATTATCAGCAGTCTTTTTTTTTTTTTTTTCGGAAAGTTAATCAGCATCTCATTTGCTTTTGTTAATTAGGGTTAATGTGTGCTAATTGATTTTTTGATGCTTGTAGAGTTCCATTAAACCCAGTTAGGTATAGTTGCTGGTGCTCCTTGTTCGTATGAATTATGGTGATCACATTTTTGTTGAATCAGTGCCAAACAGGGAACCTGCATCATAATTATAGCTAATTAACACAACACGATGTCCTGCACTAATGCGCTTTCCTGTTAGTGTATGGATGTTATAAATTCCAAACTTAAATATTTACTGAAGCAGTGGGAAAGTTTATAATGCCATTCCAAAACAAAATGATTGACGTTCATTTTAAAGAAACTTCCACTGAATCTTAGCTGGTACCTCCTAGAACTCGGATTAAGAAATGCCGTGGGTCACCTGGTTGTCTTAGTTTTGTTGACCTAGACTTTTTTTCAGGAAAACAGTCTCCGATTGAGATGTGCAAGCCCTTGGCTCAATTCCTCGCATTGCCATTCATGCAGTCATGTAAAAGATCTAACTTTTAATATCTCTTCCTCTGTTCTTCAAGAGTGCCTTCCTGCCATGCTAGATGCCGTGAGCATACGCGTGACCCACGATGCTTTTTTGTTGTGGTGTAAGCAGTTAATTTGGTGCCAAAACACATTCTTCTGGCACAAAAAATGTTACGTTGATAAAATGTTACCAAGAGGGGTTTATTTTCAAGTACGTACATGAGAATGAGTGGTGAGGCTGTAAGAAGGTTTTGACGTTACCAGTCACGTATTTTCTGTTTGTTGCATTGCTTTTCTTCCAGATGACTCAACTGAAACATTCACTTGCACCCTCACCACCTAAAATTCTGTTAAGGTGATTTTTTTTTACTGTTTTAAAAAAAATATCTTTGCTTCATTTTTGTAGGTATTTTACTACCTTTTACTGACAAGGACTGAGTCTTGATGAATTCACAACTAAACTAGCTATTTGAGCAAAACACAAAGAAGATGCAGGAGTTAATGTTTTACCTCAAAAAAAAAAAATGTTGATAAGGACAGGTGGAATATTTTCTTGATGTGAAATAAATTTCAAATTGTTGTGAATTATTGCATTATAATTCATATCCATAAACTATCAACGCTTTTACACAGGCTTGTTGCATGAACACAATATGGCAAAAATGAGGCTACTTACTTTCATGGGAATGGCTGTAGAGAATAAAGAAATATCATTTGACACGATGCAACAGGAACTTCAGATTGGAGCTGATGATGTAGAGGCATTTGTTATTGATGGTAAGAACTGTAGTACCATACTTTACGCAGTGCTAATGAACAATACCTTTTATAGTCTTCTAAGCTAATGTTAAATACTCAGAAAAATACTAAATTTTAATTTCTGTGTTTGTTACAAGACAGAGCTGCAAAACTTCACACTTAAAGACATACCTAAATATTCTTTTAATTGGTGTTTTTCTTTTCAGTGATGGGAACTGTATTTCATGTTGTTCTTTATAGAACTAATAAACTGCAGGTTTAATTTGTCATCTGGTTTTGTCAGCTGTCATTAAAACAGGATGTGCTTGTCGGGGAGAGAAGTTCATAAAAACTGTACAGGATACTGCTTTAATAGATTGGTACCAAACAATAGGATTCATGCATGACCTTCATCTTGTTACATCATTTTGCTTTTCTGCCTACTAGACTGTTCAAACCAACAGCAAAACAATATTAAGTGAACTGCTGTGGTTTTGTTTGTATTGATCTAATTTTGAACAGTTTTTATGCAGTTTAATACCTTTGCACTACCTTGAAAATTTTGCTCAAGCCGGCATTGCTTTCTTGCAGCTGTAAAGACAAAGATGGTATACTGCAAAATAGATCAGACACAGAGGAAAGTAGTTGTCAGGTAAGACTTAATTCTTCATAGCATTTTGCAGAACTTAGTGTGTTCTAATTATTTCACTTACATTTGTAGAATATTTTAACTAGAAGCAAGGTATTGTTCCTATCAGTTGCTGGTAGTTAAATAGTTGCTATTTATCATAATTTTATTAAAGCTCACACTGAATGTGATTAGCTTATTTAATGAAAGAGTCCTATTTTCCAGCACATTTCATTTAATGACCTAATAGTGACAGGAATACTAATGACTGTTGTTGCTTTAAATATTTGGGAAGGCTACAGAATTCTCTAACTGGTAAAGTGCAGCCCTTTATATAGAGAAAAAAAAAATTTCCTATTCACTTGTGAGAGTAAAGTAATGCTATAAAAGAATTATTAGGTGAACATGACATCTAGTAATCATCTTCCAATTTTGTTTTACTTCTCTAGTCACAGCACACATCGGACTTTTGGAAAGCAGCAATGGCAGCAATTGTATGACACTCTAAACACCTGGAAACAAAATTTGAACCAAGTGAAAAACAGTCTCCTCAGTCTCTCAGACACTTAAAAAAATATTTTTGACCTAGTAACATTACTATAGATGAAACTTATTCAAAATTTTGACAATTTGTGAATGTTTCCAAAATGTATGCAATTGGTTTAAAGAAGCTAAATATTCTAAATTGCAACACACACAAAAAAAAAGAAGCAATAAAACTAACATGGGAAAATATCTTCTGTTGATTTTTCTTACATAATGTAGCAACAAGAAATAGTAGCAATATGGGTTATGTTTCTTTTCGTTCTTGTTTAAGTTTACAGTGTGAGGACCTTTCTTTGCAAGAGGTATGGGGAGGAAGGGAGGGATATTGGAAAAATGATACTGCAAGTAATTGTTAAGTAAGAGAAAATTTCCCTTATATCTTAAGGGAGGAAAAATATGAACCAGTTAAAAGTGAAGCTTTATGAAGCAAGATCTGCTGCCTTATCTCTGTAAATCACACCTGATGCTTTAGTGTTGATGTTATGTGATACAGAATCAACTACAACAGAGATATTTCAAATAGTTTGGCAGTAAAGCTAAGCAGAAGATTGTTCCTGTTCTTCTGCCACTTAGAACTGCCCTAAGTTGTTGTAAATGTTTGTAGAAACCATTGTATTTTGGAACTGTTGCAGCTGATTTTGCTTGAAAACTGAGTGAGCAGTCTGACAGAGAAACCAAAATGAAGTATTTCAGCCAAAACTTCTGGAGCAGGAGAAGGGTACTCTTAAATAAATCGTTTAATTTTTCTTGATAGATACTAAAACATTAACTTGTGAACTTTTTAACTTTGGGCAAAACCCATAATAACTTGGATTTGATTGCAGAAAGAGTGAAGTAATGTTATTGGTAGGGATTGTATCAATTTTTAACCATAAAAAAAGTCTATGCACTGTATTAAACATGGAAGTACAGTGCATGTATCCCATATTCTGTAGGAATACCTCTACAAATCTGGTTTACGTAAGTGATCTTCACTGGCCTTCTTCATATTTTCTTTTTCTTGCTGAATGAAGTCTCTCCAAATTCAGGAATTTCTCAATTTCTTCTATTTGGTTTTGTATAATGGAGTTATGAATAGAACAGCTGTCCTCATCTCCGAGAGCACTTTCACTTCTTGCTGGAGTTACAGTCATGTGAGAAGACTTCTGCTCATGCTGTAAAGCAGTAAATCCTTCTTTTACCTGAAAGAATACAAATTTAGCAGTTAGTTAATCCACTGAAATTCAGGTACAAAGGTTCAAATTGGTAGATTTTGCTGAGCATAAAGCAAGCAAGGAAAAGTGAACAGAAAGTCAATTGGAAAATATAAATTTAGTTTTAAATGCTTGCTTCAGCTTTAATTTAGAAAACTTGATAATGACAAATATACTTTTATAAACCAAACCTTAGCATAAGACTTGGTACAGAAGAGTACGATTAAAAAAAAAAAAGACAACCTTGTACTAGAATGCAGATTAGCAAAATAAATTGTTTAATTAAACAGTTTAATGTTGCAATTGACATTTCTATTGCTATGCAAGCATTTGATTAACAAAACCTAAAATCATGAGGTTTATAGTGTTAACTCCTTCTCTGCTTTGCTGTATAGATTAGAAGGCAAACACCATTAACTAATGCAAGGTCTGTAATAGGTTGGGTTTTTTATGTTAAAGATCTTTTTGTTCTTCAAATAGTTTTTATTACTGTTTGATAGATACTTCATATCTATCCAAATCAAACCCATATGGCAACGCAGTAGGGAAACAGTTTTTTGCTTGAATGATGAGTTTTCCACTCATAATCCAATGTTGTGTGGCTGTCGGGAAGCAGCCTGCTGGAGCACAGGTGCACCAGCGTTGCAGCGGTTCCTGGGGATCTGTAACGTGACCTCTAATACTTGGGTGGCATGATAGGGATGCAGTGCTCTTCCAGGGTTCGCAAGATGAGGTCTTCCCCCTCCTCAGTTGTTTTTTAATATTAGGCAGCTGTGCCCCAACCAACTTTATCAGACCAAAAACATGGATTTTGTGCTAATATTTTCCTTCCCTGGTGCACAGCATTTCTTGAAGCTTGAAATATGAACAATAGCCTTAATGTAAATCGTTCGCTTATCCTATTGTGTAACATTACTGCTGTGCAGCTGAGGATACTGATAATTCAGGTCAGTAATGACTGTGATCTCTATTTCAAGGAGGAAGTAACTTCTTCATCTGAGCAATAAAACTTTCAATCTGTTAATTCCAGTGGCCGTATACATACACTCCCATGCTATTTCCTAAGGCCTCAGAAAGAAACAGATCATACTTCATTGCAAGCCACTAGTCAAAATCTATGAAATAGCACATGGTGCTGCATCTGTCCTGTACTAATAATCTAAGAGAAGAACTTTCATTTAGGTCTTCCACATGTGGAAGTGAAATTTTCCAGTGAAATAAAGCCATGCTATGTTACTTGGATTTTACTGAAGACAACAAGCGTTTAGACCTCTTTGGAGAAGTAACTGCAGTTAGGTAGTATGTATAACATTTTAATACCATTCTGTGACAGTGGGTTTGGAATAAAGCTTTAAAAAAAACCTCAGCTGTCAAACTAAAAGGCATCAGCATTTGCACAATAAAATACAAGTAAAACGTGTCTTACTCAGTGCTGGCAGTAATATGGCAACCTATGGGACATGTGCATAACAAATGCTCATTGCTGAATAGTGTGACTGCACAGTTAGGGGCTTGTGTTTAAACCGAGCTGAGGATGGTTACTCATCTGTACCTTGGTACTTGGGCATGTACAGACTAATGTTTAAAAGAACTCTTCACACTTTTACTAGAATTTTAAGTGCACCTGTAGCATTTCTTTTTAATTTTGATCACTTTTTAGAGTACTGTACTTTGGTTGAATGAGATTACCCAAATGGTAGAAGGCATAAGTAAGTCTGCTCTAGTTACAATCATACATGTTCATCAAAACAAATAAACTGAACAGCAAAAAAGACGGCTGAGCCCATTTTTAATCTCCCAACAGCTTTTTCATACCGGTCATAAAAATGACAAATTTGAGGACAGAAGGCATTAGAATGACACCAACTCAGAAGGGAGGGTAGTGGTCTGCAATATCCCAGGCTGAGATTTCATAGATTAAGTATTTAGAAAATACTCTAAGGTCAAACCAGCAAGGCACTGAGTTCTTGTCCATCTCAGCTTTTACTTTCCAGCACATAAGCTTTAGTTTGGAGGTGACAAAGTAGATATAACCACAATCAGATAATGAAATAAATACAGCTTTGTATTAGCTGTAGATTAGGTATTAGTTCACTCAATTCCTGCTTCCATTTCAGTGAGAAAAAGCAAGAGAGACACTGTAAATACTACCACTGTGTTTGGTGAAAAATCCACCTCACCATCCCAAATAGAGTCACGTTAGGAAAGTGGAGTAATTGAAACGTCAGTCTTTACTTTTGAATTTCAGAGAACATGAATGCTAAGGGCATTGAGAGCTGATTGAGTCTGCTGAAGTCAGCCAACTTTGTCACTTGAAAACACTATACAGCCTGACCTCAAACCTCCAAACCAAAGAAGCCACAACTACCTGGGAAATACCTCTAGAACCTCTTCTAACAAAGAAGGTTAATGCAGTTGTAAATTATCGTATCACTTTTTAATAATATGTTTAGCACTAGGTCAAATCCTAATACAGCAGTTAAAGCTGCTCAAGTTCCACAGTCTAACACAGATCTAAAAATGCAGCATGAGCCATTGCCGATGCCATCCTGAATGAAATTGTTTCACAGAGAAACAATAGGTTCCTTTTTAATCCTCTGGTTTTACACGTTTGTGTAATGTCGTCCTGCTAAATAAGAAGATAACTCTAGATACGGTGTCACAAAACTGTAGGATAGAATAAACAGATAGGCTGTAATTCAGATACGCTGAATTTTTAGTCTTCCACAGGATCTTTTAAATAACATGTTCCTACCAAGTAATAAAGGAAACAATGTTTTTATACTTTTACGTACTACTTTTTTTTTTCTTTTTTTTTTTAACTCCTACATTTACTGTAGGTGATGATTTTTATTAGGGTACACAATGAACTACCCTCTTCCTCCCCTCCCAAACAGACTGGTTAGCATCTGTTTGATTCATATGCTGTGACTTTTTCCTGCTGCTTTCTATCAACCTTAATTGTGAAAAATGGTGCCTTGTTGCCCTTTTGATATTATTTTGGAGATTGACTCAGTCTTAAAGTATCCAGATGCGTACAGTTGTACAAATATCTGTGGAATTAGCTCACTGAGGTCTGGTCCGCAATATTTTTAATTGACTTACATGTTCTGTGGGAAAAGAAGAATCATAAAAAGTCTTTGCTATAGCATTCCATTCTTCACTAGGGCCTCCCTGGGGGTCTCGGTGGATACTAGAGGTATTCAAAGTGTCGGCAGCTCTGTTAAAACTGGTGGAACCTGATTGACAAAAAGGAAATGGTAACAACTGCAATTTAGTCTCTAGGCACTAATTGTAAAGTAACTAAACTTCTGGTTTAGCTCTGATCTTAAAAAATCAAATTTTTTTTAGACCACTGAATCTCTGTTGTAGGCTTTTCCCCTTTTCATTTTTTTTCCCACGTACTATTGCATCTATTTTGTCTCTAAAGATGAGGTATGTTTCTACTCTGATTAAAAATGTTTTATATAATTTTCATATATTAAGTTAATGACAAATTAAAATTTATAGAAAATGTATGCATTCTGAGTATTCTAACTGAATATACTTTTTTCTAACAGTATTACTTTAAGACTCACCTTCTGATAATGATAATAAAATACATAATTACTGCCATCCTGACATCACATTCCAGGGTGACTCTTAGTAAAAAGGACATTCTAAATACAAAGGTTTTTAGACAAAGAACATTTTAAATAAGGAGTCTTTCTGTAAATGGCTATACCTAATATTTCAGGAAATCAGGCTATAGTTATCTAGTAAAGGTAGGAAGGGCAAATAAGCAGATTGATCATAGCAGAGTGTAAGGTTCCAGTCCTGCAGTGGCTTTATGCACCACTAGCAGACTCCATCCAAACCAACAGCAAGTTCCTTGCAAGATCAGAGCATAAGCGTACTTTCACAATTACTCATAATGCAAACAGTAGCTGTTTTGTCACTACACAGATGCCTGTCGATCACTGCTACAATAGTAAAATCTTTGTTTTGCTATGTAAGTAGATGTTACCTCATGGTTATGTAACAGTTAATTAAACATACTGTCATTTTCTCTTGGGGGGAAGAGGAAAATGATTATGAGTTTGGGTTTGTTTTCTTTTTTACAAGTTCGCTAGGAAGATCTTGCCTGTTCCCAGTTCATTCCTCCATTTACTGATGTGGCGTGGCTGCTCTCTGGGAACCCAAGTTGTATAAATAGTAAATTGCAGTGTGTAAAAGGAATTCCCTCAGATAGGCTTACTCTTTCACCAATGCTTTTCGCCTCTAGGTCTCCCATAAGGCTAAACTTTTTGTGCTTCAGTAAGTAAAAAAAAAAAACCACAACCCACTTTAGGGACCCCATGGATTCCACTCCAGGTTTGCCATGTGGGAAAATACCTGAAAAGAAAATGAAACAAAACCCAGCCATAGTAAGTCATGGAAGTTGCCGTGCTGAGTACCACAACGACTAACTCTTGGGTGCCCTGACAGTAAGGTTCTCTAGTCTCCAGAAGAGGTGCAGGGTTCAGAGAAGTCAGCAAGCTGAAGTAGGGATCTATCTAAATTAGGCAGTATGAGGAGAGTGAGTGGCACACCTGGGACCCAGACCAAGATCCTCACTGTGAAGTTTTGCTAGAATTCAAGATGTCTGGTGGCTGTACTGGTCACTAGGCAACTCATTTGGGAAATGAGGGTTATATTAAAATCCCTACCAACTCCTTTGGATGAACCTCTGAGAGTCACTTCTTTGAATTATGGTACTTTGTATACCAAAAGGTTTCTGAGAAGAAAGGAAGGAGGAACACATGGAAGAACTTCAGATAGTGCTGTCTGTTCTTACAGAAAAGATAGATGCAGGACATCACATAACTATGCATTCATTTTCTTGAAACAGGTATAAAGATTCGCATTATTAAAGGAAATAATGTACCATCTGAGATCAGGATTCTGCTACCTTGCTACCACCACTATTGTTTTAGGGACAAAGACCTTTCTGAAACTGAACTTCAAAAAACTGTGCATTTGTATACAAATATGCATAGGCAAGAGATCAACTACAGAAACAAAGTTGCCTATAAACCTAAATTCGTAACACCAGAACAACATAAAGAAACCAGACTGTGGGTTTTCTGTCTCACTGCCACTGGCTGCAAAACCAAGGGACGGGGGTCCGTTCTGCCCTTTCTGCATTTAAGGGGCAACACTCAAAACACGTCAGCAAAACCTCAAATAGACACAAACACCCTATGTTGTGGATCTAGCTCTTTTGAAAAACATCTGAGCACCCAAAGCTCCATTTTTATGAAAGCAGGGGCTTTAATTTCTTACAGAGACTAGGAGAGAGTCTGCTTTTAAGCTTACAACATGCATTAAGAATAGAATCTGCATGCAAGCTTTATTTTGAGAAAGGCAGGCACGACTTATGTTATCTGTTACTGTGTCCAGTTACTGAAGTAGAGGAATATCTGTAAACGAACTGAAGTCAATTTACTGTGGAAATACAGATGAAGCTTTTATTACTTTGGTAAAAGGTTGAAATTAAAAATGGCGCTTCTACTAAGTAAGTATGGGGGTAATCTAGCAGCTAATTTTATTGCAAAACAAATGTAAAATACATTTTTTTTCACATGTCAGTAATGATTGAGAAACTTGTGGAATGAAGTTCATATTTACTGTTTTGCATATGCAAAATACTGCTCAGCAAATAATCAGCAAGTGCCAACAGCAGGAGATGAAAAAGCTCCTTCAGCACTCAGCAGCTAGGTGTGCTTTACAGAGCTTCAAAGAATATGAACTTCTCCTTTCACACATTCAACACATTCAAATGGTTTTAAGTGTCCATCTGAATTAAAAATGTACATTAAAATAAAAAAGTAAACTTTCTCTAAGCCCCATTCAAAGAAGCGTCTACTGGTTCAAAAACTACCCTAATTTTTATGCAAAATGAGGGCACTGAATAATTTCCAAAACCCACTCTGTGCTTTTCATATATAGGCAGAGCCCTGATAGAGTATGATCTACATTAGGTTTAAAAATGCCTATAAAAATTCAGTTTGTCATTGCACTGCTTTTCTTTCACAAAGGGAAATACGAGGAAAAGTTTATTTAATCGGGTAATTGAGCAAACAAAAGCTGTTTAGTTGCATTTATAGTATAAATTAACAGACAAATCTAATTTTTTTTTTTGCTATATAACTAAAATGTCAGAAGCTTTATGTTTTTCTAATGCTACACTAAACTTAGATGCAGAAATTTCACATTTTCATAATTTTTCTAAGTATATTCAGTCCTTGCTTCAAAACAGAAATGCTTATTTTCCTTACCTAGTCCTGTTTCTCTTCTGTCAACATTTTCACTGGGATTTTGACACTGTGTTTTTGAAATAACCTTTGTGTTTTCCATTAAGCACAGTGGTTTCTCTTTCAAAAGGGAAGGTTCCTTGGAAGCTGAAGTCCACGTAGCTTGACCTCTCATTTGATTTACTCTTGAACAAGAACTGAGGTCTAAAAAATTTAAGTATACTGGAGTTTTCTCAGCTTTTTTATCTGAGGTTGAAAGATCAAAGGATGACCTTCCACTTATGTTTACTAAATTTCCAGATGTTCTCATGGGTAAAGAGCATGATTCTTTCAGGTGACCCTCAGCAAACTTCCTTCCTGGAACTGTACTATTCAGTGAGTCTTTTTTCTCTTTTAACAATGTGTTATTTGTTGAATTATTAATCTCCAGGGAACGTCCATTTTTGATGGAATGTATCTGAATATTGTCATTAACTTTTTTACATGGAATTAGTTTATCTGTACTTACACTATCTGTTGGGGTTTTTTTATGAATAGTTATTTCAAGACCATCAGCCTTTACTGGAGATACGGCTTCAGCGTTCATAATACATGTGTTTGTGTCATTCCCCATGCGTTCACTACTGTCTTGTTCAGGTTGCTTGCTGGGCGCGTCATCCACATTTGTTCCTCTTTCTATTTTGGGGGGAGACAAATTGAAAATAGCCGAGAGAGACATATTATCACTGTGTTCTTTTGTGGCATCATCCCCACTTGCATGATCACAATAAAGGGTTGGTAGATTTTGAGCATCAGTTGCAGAAACACCAGTACCCCTCAGTGCACCGTTTCTGTTTATCTTTGAGGCGTTGTCATTGTAATTTCTGTCTTCAGCATCTATGCGTGTCTGTTTAAAAGGAAGTTTATGTAATCCACTAAGATCAAACAGGGTTTTTTCTGGTTTATGTAATCCATTGCCTACAGAATCATCACAGTCCAGCAAGCTACATTTTTGGTATTCTGTTTGAGAATTTTCTTTAGTATAAGATAGGATGCCAAAACTTAATTCCTTAGCTTGATGATTATCTGTACTTCTCTCACACACGGCATTCTTCTCAGTGCAAAGAGTCGCTTCAGACTCTGGTTTGGGTGCTTCAGGTGTAAGGAGACTTCTGTTGTGCTGTATGATAGTTGATTTTTTATCTGCCTTAGTACAAATTGATTCATCTCTAGTACTGCACAATTTTTGCTTGCTAGAGTCTGTCTCCTGACTTGCATTTTTCTTGTAGATACTTACAGTGTCAGTACTGTCTAATAAGACTGTTCTTGTTTGTGTATGGCATGCTGCCACTGGCCCAGTGCTGTCCTGTAGCTTTTGTTCTAAAGTTTCATTGTTTTCCTCTAGTAACATTCTAGGTGTTGCTCCTAGATTTTCTGCTTCCTTGCACTCAGTGACATGTATTTCCGAGGTCTGTCCTTGGGTAATTAAATCAGTATCTGTGCAGAGGGCATTCCTGGGAGAAGCCTCCCTTTGATTTTCTTCATAAGGGCTAGCAACATTAATTTCATCCTTAAAACTGTTTTCAAGAACTTGTAAATCTGTTAGAGTAAGTGTATTCTTTAGTTAGTGATAGATAACCCAGAGGTTTACTGCTTTATTTTTACAGTTTAAAGTCTCCAAAGAGAGAGACTCAAGATCAATGTTCATACTGTTTTTTCTTATCTTACATTATACACACAAGTCTATCAAAAAGTTACTGAAGATAAGTATTGTATTATGGTAACTTGCAAAATATTTATAGCTGTTCAAACAGAAAATATATCAACATTCTTTAGATTTTAGATATGGCTTATAGTTGAAATATTCTCAACTGATACCCGTCAGCCTTATTATTGAAAGGGGTCTTCATTATAACACATACTTAATGAACCATTCTGTGTCTATATAAAGTTTAAGCCACTGGTTACTACTGCAACTGTATTTGTCTTTATTTTTCAAAGCGGCATTTTTATCTAAATGGAAAACAAAAGCAAACCAAACTGTTTAAGGGACTATGTTCATACCAAAAGGAATATGCTACAACTTGATGGTAGTGGGTCGGTGAGGAATAACAAGCATTTTAATATCAGAAAGGTGTTTTCTGAAAGATAAACTCAAAGGCTGAGAGCATCAATCCTTTAAAGCAGGGACTTCCTCCTTAATAATTTTCCACTTATCTTTGCCACATTTTAGAGACCAAGCATTAGAGACTAAGTAAATTTCCGTTAGGTGGCTTCAAAAACTTACTGGAGTTACAAAGTGCTTTGTACAGAAAGTATTACGATTACCCACAGGAACAGACCTTCACTGTCCTGTTCAGTGCAATCACTCTCTCTCTGACTTTTTTCATTTTTTTTATGTGAAAGGGAAAGTCCTTAGGTTTGCTTCCAAACACTTCTATACACGTTATAATTCTTCCTAACCCTGTTCACTTCTCAAACTGGCAAGCAGAAAGAGTATGGCAACAGCTTGTGGGGTTACAGCACATGGATCTTGCTTAACGTCCCAGGGCAGCCACTAGAAGTACTGTGCTTCCATTCAGAGCTTTGTGACTATCATGGATTAGCACTACTGACACCAAGAATTTTTCTACTGTTGGTACAAAAACATTTAATTCAGGATTCGAATGTTCTCTTGTCGTATACCATATCTGTAAACTTTCATCCTTTCTTCAACAATGCTACTTATCTCTATTATCCACGTACTGTTATTACTTTGTTCTATCTGTAACTCCTCAATCCTTAAAGAGTAGTCCGCTGTGTTTTTTACTTCAATTTCTTCATCATGTCCAAAATTACAGTCTTTTATTACAGATTGCATACACTCATTTTCTTTCTGAATAGTCTGTATTTCACTGTCTTTTGAGTGTTCTTGATCAATCTAGCATTAGAAGGGACAAAATATTATACATATTTTAATAATTTACTGGAGTCACTGATTATATTTGATGTTCAGGGTTTAGATTTAAAACTATTTTTACAATTTTGATGGAAACCAAAGACTATTCACCTGAAGTATACAAAGTTAAAGTAAATGGAGGAAAAAGCAGACTGATACCCAGTAAGAGCAGGAAAGAAATTAGGTCCTGCTATATTATGGTCCACAGAGAAAAGTTATACAGGTTGACAGAACTTCTCAGAGGAAGGAATATGTGTTGTACATGTGCTGACTGGATCACTCCCTCTGTCTGCTGGCTAATCAGTGACCTGCTTAGTAATTACATGCAGAAAAAACCTGCATGGTTGCTAATTACACTAAACATATGTGCATACATGCATATATTAACACTATTTTTTTTTCTACAAACCACCTAGTATTTTTAACTTAATTTCATAGGGCAAGTAAAACTTATGAATTTGCAATTCCTGCCAGTCAGTTCCTCATTCCCTCCCAGATGGCTTTTTAACCCAAATTTGAGTCAAATTCAACAGGAGTAGATGCCTGAAAGATGTGTCTACTTAAAGTCAGTGGTATACTACTACAGCTGTATTTGTCTTTATTTTTGAAAGTTGCATTCAATAAAGTTCTGTAAAAATTGGGAGCTGAATAGTGACAAAAGAGGATGCGTCCTTTATCATCAGCAGCTGTTTGGCAACTGAAGGCAGGAGCACATGCTGGCTCTTGCCCTAGAGATATGATACAGAAGTAGATAGATGTGGGAGGGAGCAGGGGTATTGCTTAGTCCATAAAAGAGGTGAGAAAAAGCTGAAGATACTTGGGTGACTGGAGGTGTTGCAAAAGGAAGGCTGGGATGTGGGAGGGAGTTACAAGCGTTATGCTTGGGCATTGGATGTGTGGGGAGGACAGTATATATTGCAAAATGGAGGAAGGCGCGTAGACAACACTGGTAACAAATGGTGGCATAGGGGATGATGTAGAATACACATCTCAAGAAAACCGTTTTCTACCTTGCTGATTTGGGGGAGGGAGGAGTCATGGTGAATGGAGGAGGGTCCTATAAATAGTTTTCCTCTGTGAAATACTCCACCTTCAAATTCGAAGTTTTAATTGAAATTTCTTTTTTCCTCATATTTTAATATCATCTTCCCTGTCATTCTGATTTGGAAATTGTAAATATTAGTGTTTTTGCTTTTTAAGTTTTTAATTAGTTAATTTTGCTTCTTGGCTATATACTGCCTTGGCATCACATTTTCAAGCTTTTCTTTTCAAATACAAATACGAGAAGTTTCCTTTTTCTTCCACAAAAGCAATAATTCTTTTGTAAACTCTTGCTTCCAGGAGCTGTTTCTTTAGACAGAAATACCAAACAACACAACATGAAACAGCTACTACAGTGGAATGTACCATATTTGTTGGTATGGGCTGAACTGCTGAATGCATCTGAAACAAATATGATAAAGTGTTCTTAGTAAGGGAGAAAGGTTACATTATTCCTTTCCAGATGGGTTGAATAAACCTAGTTTCCACTAACTTCAAATGGCTGTTCAAGCCCTTCAAAAGTAGGTCCAAGATGCATAAACTAAAATGCCTACATATCAAAACTATCAAACCTGGATTTTATTTTTATCCTGGGATTTAGTGAAAACTAACTAAGCAACACACATATCTCAAAGATGACCTTTTCCTCAACAGAATATTTCATACTATGAAATCCAAAACCTTCTTAAAACCAGTTCTTCCTGTACATATACACACAAAAAAATCCTGTACATATACACCACTGCTAGGTGTAGCTCTATTCTCTAATGGTACACAGCTGTATTACAAATTATATTAAAGTAAATGTGAAGCGTGGTAAAGTTAAACTGAATTGCAATTTGAGTCTGTAATGAGGTCTGACATTGTAACTTTCTTTTAAACTAGGCCTTTGTTTAATTACTATTCCACAGGTGATCAGTATGAAGGAGGTTACATATATTCTAAATTTCATGCCCCACAAACAATTGCAGGGATTTCAGATTGCACTAGGTATAAAAATAAATATATGCGCATATTTCCTTGCAACATTTGGAGCCATAGTCAAGATCTAAATCACAGCCAACATCTTGCCCTTTTATGTTTTACTAGACATTGACTCATTACTGATACCAGGTGAAATTCCACAAATTAGAATAATCAATATGATCTGCTGCAGCTCCAGTAATTTCCTGTCAGCGTTCCACTGGAAATTTGACTCAGCCTAACCTGCCTAGCTTTTGAAATGTTATGATTATACAACACAAAGTGGTATGGCAATTTGCCATAAGATAGTGTAAGATACATATTTAGAAGACATCTCAGACTTTTGTTTTTACATTTATGAGCATATGCTTTAAGTTTATCTACTTTCAAACACATAGGGCTATCTTAGTAAGCACAAGTACTGTTTACCATGAACGACTGATTGCATGCATTGATTCTGCATCCTAAACATAAATCATATTTAATTTTCATTCAAAGAAACAATGATTTTCAGAAGTCACACAATTTGCATTATACCTTGTAGAATTTATACAGCTTTGGCAAGATGAGTACTCATTTCCAGTCTAAGTTCCATTGCATTATTAAGCACACACCAGCAGGTATGTACGTGTATATATTCATATATGTGTGTGTATGTATGTTTTTGAGCTACAAACCTACATGCATGTATTGTGAAGAAATGAATTTTAAGTTCTCCCAAATTCTAAAATATTGTTACAGTTTGTCATTTTTACTGACAATTCATAGACTAGTTCTAAAAAAATAATCTGTATAGTCCTAGTGTCTTCCTATTTTCCTAACACTGAAATCATATACATGCAAAATGAATTTTCTCTTCTTTGAAGGATAAATCATTATTTGGATGTAAAAACTAATGGAAAACATCATATAACCAATACTCAACTGAACAACAGAATACTCTCAATGTGCAGCGAAAGTTTTTCTTATGGCTTATGACTTTTCCCTTTCTTTTCAGTCTTACGAAAGACTGGAATATAAATTTGCAATTCAGTTTAAGTAAAGGATAACACATCGCTGCAGGGCTACATGCTCTTCCTTTTGCTCCAAAGACCATCTTACTGTGCTTAGCCACTTCTTGACTTCTCATATGTGCTCTGAATAGACCGTAATGTGGAATTTTTTCACCCAGCAATGCAAACTCAATTCTAATTCAGCCTTCACTGCATAGAACAGTCTTTTACCTCTTGCATTCATTACTTGTTGAGCTTACTATGCCTTTGATGATTATTAAAGGCGTTAAGTGAAATAAAGATTGGGGTTTTTTAAAGTAAAACTGGAGGCCTTAGATAATCTATATGGTGATAAAGTGAATCTTCTGATCTGTCCCATGTTACAGAGGCTGCAATTAGGCTGAGTGGAAGTGGACTTACTTCCACACTTCCAGGGTACTTACATACATATGAAGTCTGCCACAGTATTTAAGAAACACCCATGCAAAATATGTTTGTGAAATAGGGTTTAGTAAAGATAGATTATTTAAGATGATTTCTACCTATTATGTATACATTTATTAATGAGGTAATGAACATCTCAACTTTCTGTGATGTAAGTGCCCCTCTGGAAGAAAGGGGAACATTCTCTGGGTACAGTAAATCTTAATGGGATCTTGGATCATTGATTGCATCAGATAAATTTTTAGGTTTAGCAATGTCAAAGGACAATCAGTACGACATGACAGCCAGATTAGAAAAAGTGTCATGTCTCTCATTCTCTAATATTTTTACAGGAAATAGAAAGTACTGCAGCTATTAGAGACATTTACCTGCAGATTTTCCACTTGCTCAGAATGCTGGTTTCCCTGAGGAGGATGATAATCTTCAAGATGTCTACAACCCCCTTTAAGGCAATTCAGCTTATTTTTAATAGTGTCTATTTCTCTTCTCATATTTTCCTCCTGTAATAATTGAGGGTACACAGAGCACACAAACACAGATCTTTACTGTATGTTCAAATATGTAAGCCAGTATTTTACAGGAGTATCAACAGCTTAGCAAATTAAAGTAAATCCTTTAAGTATAGATGCTAAGGAATTTCCTTGTACAAAGTATGATAATTTTGAGCCCGTTCATTCAAACCAAAATTTTAACCTCATTTCCAATACAGACTAGTTTTTATGAATTGGGTTTTTTCCATCATTTACATCAAGTAGCAATGCACAAGAAAGCGAGGTTTGTACTTGTTGCTTTCTCCCTTTTTTGGCTCAAAGATAAACATGCTAGTCAACATTCATTCTCCACCTACATTGCCAAGAAAGTAAAACAGCAAGTAATTTGCTTGGCACTTTCCTTCTGTAAATAGCCTCAAGTATCCAATGCTTCTTCAGTGAGTATGTAACAAATAAATTTGTGTGTTTAGAACAAAAAGGATGGTTAAAAATACAAGTTGTAAAAAGAACCAGAGGGCAATTTTATAGAAATACCTTAATTTAATTCACAAATATTTCCAGAGCAATGTGTAATGTAAACATTATCCATGATGATGCTATACTTTAACATATTAATGCTATACTTTAACATATTAATTCTAGTTAGCCATAGCAGAAATATGGAGAGAAAAAAAATTATATCTTCTAAAGAATAGTTGCAAACGTTCCTGAGGAATAAGCAGGGCCAATTCCCACGTCTATACAGGAAACTATGGTATAAGACTCTCCTAGGAATCAGGGAGATCAAATCGTCTCAGGGCAGTGAGCATCAGAACAGTTCAGCTATTTTGTAGTCTCATGGTTGCAGTCATCCCCATAGTGGCTGCGCTCAAAAGAGCTGGCCTTAGACAACAGGACGACAAGGACAACTTTACATTATCTGCCCACAGCCTCCCTGAGAATCTATCTACCAAATTCAAAACCTTTCTGGCAGTGAGTGCCAATTACGGAGAAATAAAAGAGACGGACTTAAACAAATTGCTGCTTAGAGTCCATTTTCCACACACTAAACAGATCTTGTCTTACTGAAGAAGTATTAATCTTTCTTACTTGTAAACATGCATTTATTATTGCAGACAATTTTCACAGCTATAATATTTTGCTAATTATTTTGGACTAAATAATTACTGAAGTATTCTTTAAAAATAATGAAGTAGTAGAAAGAATGGCAAATATTGAAGACAAATTATTGTTTAGGTGTACACAGAGGTTAATTCACTGAGAGGACACACAGATTTTTACCTTTTCTCATCCCCGTTCACCCCACAGTCCATGTTGAGTAATTCCTGTCAAATCAGGACCTCTGCTTTAATTCAAATCTTCAGTATCTCTACCCGATTCAGTTTGAGGTTGCTTTTTTTTTTGCACCCCAGGCATATGGCCCTTCAGAAGTACCTTTAGTCTGTGTCACTTCAGTCTATGTGGGTTTACATTATTTTTTTACTATATGAGAGTTTACCAATAGTTTTTTCAGGGTACAAGAGTGCAGCCTAAAAATGCTGGTATTCTCCAAGTAAGTTGTGTAAAAAATTGAAAATTTTCTGAAAAATACATAAAATTCAATGTAAACTAAAAGTTATATCTAATTCTGGAATATTATTAAGTGCTAAATTCAAGGTAACACCTAATACCCCAGCTCTTGCAGGAAGTGCACTGACCTTTTAGACCACAGAAGTCAACATTTCTCCTAAATCTACCTTTTAAAAGTATTCATTTCTAGAAGAGTCTGCATTACTGGAAAAGAAATTTGTTGGTTTTATTGTATTATTTCTGCAATATTTCTTGGCCTTTAGGAATTAACTGAAATACTTGATGACTATTTCAAAAACCTTTTAATGCTCTAACATTTAATTTAATAAACCTACATCTTTTTTCCAAGTTCTTAGTGCTTTCTCATGCTCATTCTGAAGATTAAGGAACTTTTCTTCATTTTCCTTTGCCTTCTCCCTTTGCAGCTCATTATCTCTTTCAAGGGTCTGCAATAAAATTAATTATCCAAAAAATAATCAATACCGCATTAATGAATTTTGATGTGTTTTATGTTGCTCGGACCTTTGCTTCTAACATGCTGGAAGTGCCATACAGATCAGTGATAATGTGCTATCTCAACAATAATTTTCATAAATTAACAGAAAGGTGCTTATAGTTTAGCTAACAGGAAACAGGGGGAGGTTATGAAAAAAGAAATGGCTATAAAAGGGTATAAAAACACTTGCCATTATTCAGTTTCACTGCATAAGTTTTAATGTGCTGAAAAAGTAATATAAAGTCTAGAGATGAGAAATATGAAATGTAGCACAATCTAGACCCATTGTACTTAAAGAAAAAACTACTGTCTACTCAAAAGAAAATATTTTTATTTTTCTGATCAGTTTTTCTGTCCTTATTTTTTTATTAACCTATCTTATAAACTGTATAAACTTTAAATTCCAAAACATATCTACTGGAACATGAAGTATATGTCTGGTTATCCTTTAATTTATTTTTATTAGATCACTGAAATAGAATAGGAGTGCATTAAAATAACAGTAATATTAAGTTATATACTATCATTATTGTACTTGCAACATTTTTGGGTTAACTGTCTTAGCTTTACTGTGCTAAATTAAAGTAGTCTTGTGTAAATCAACAGTAACTTCACACACATCTCAGGTACTGTTGGAATTTTTATCCTATCACATTTTTAGAGCAAACAATATGGAAGATAAAGGACTTACTGCATCCATTATCTAATGTATAGATGACACAAATATATTTGATAATGTAAACATAACTTAAATGCATGTAGTTATATGACTCTGCTGAGCTTCTTTGAAAGTCCACTTGAAACATGTTGTTATGGAGGCAATACTCCAAAGCAATTCCTTATTACTTTTAACTAAAACTGAGTCTACTTCGTGATTCACTTAGCATCAATTTTAAAATGCCTGTGTTAATTTAGCTACACTATAAATACAAATATATTTTACAGGTATTAACGCTAGGAAAATTCAAACTACCCTGCATTTTTCTACACGTGGAAAAAGTTGTGCGTAAGAACATAATGGATCTTCTCTGACAGATTATATAATGAAAAACATGAGACAATTCAACAATACATTGTCTGAATAATCACACTCTGATGTAGCACCTATCATCCTGTTCTATAAACTAGGAGCCCAAGACCTCCTCTCTTCAATAAACCTGCTCTAACTGCAAGGATGCTTTTACTCACATCTCAGATTCAACCTCCTCTGAGATGGAATATAATAGTTATTTGCAGCATAACTCTTAGCGCAAAATATCAGGTGTAACAGATGAATAGAACCGATCATATGTTAAAGCCAAATATACAGAGAGGGGAATACCCAAATTCCTTGCATTCTCAAGTATTCTGTCATCTGTTAAAGAATTATAACTTGTTTTTCTGAACTCACTGGTATCCTAGCACTAAGTATGCATAGATAGAATGAGAATGGACAATATGATCCTTCTGGAATGTTACCTTGCAAGTTTAAGTATTCTGTCATCTCAAGCCCAAAAATAAGCAGTAATTTTTTGTGGGTATAAGAATAAAAATATTTCCATGGGACTGTACAATCACTCCTTCCATTTTTCTATTATTCTGAATAAACTCTTTTTCTTGATGAGCAAGGTCCACAAATTCGACAGGGATGTAGAACAGAGTTTAAGAATAACACGTAACCTTCAGTCCTTATTCATCATATTGTGGTTCTAGAATCAATAAAGACGAAAGCAATAACTCTCAAATTGGCAGGAAAGTGGGTAGATCCTTCAAGTTATATATTCAGCTCCCTATTTTATAAGTTCCATATGTTGCTTTGAAAAAATGACACTGCAAAATAAGCAGTTAACGTTGTCTCGTTCCCTGGAATATCCCAGCCAAATGAGTAGCTATAAAAAGCAGCACTACTTTATGACTACTGTTTAGACAGAAAGACAGATGTTTCTGACAAATAAAAATAACCCCATGGGTTCATATGGAAAGAACAAGAACGTGGGATACTGACTTTTAATACAGCATTGTATTTACATCATGCTGTTTAAATTCATGAATAAAATGCAGCGATTCCCTTATCAGGTTTATAAAAATACATCTATTAAAATATCTAGCCACTTTTCTGTTTCCAGAGGTGATCTCTTGGAAGTTTATCACTCATATGTGCTTACATAAATTTTATGAATCCTTTAATTCCCATTCTCAAGTAAGAATGTCTCTTGGTTTTGAGATTGCACAGAATGCTCTCACAATACTCAACTGAGATCAACTCTTAGCTGATATTAAGTGCCACAGTGAAGATTAAGAAGGAATATTTACATCAAACTAAGTATTGTGGAGTCCTCATATAGTCAACAGAGCTTTCAAAGGCTGACTCGAGAGCCTCTTACTAGTTATCCTTGTAACACCAGTTTCATCTAAAGTACTTATGCCTGCAAGAATTTACCTTTGAAGACTACACTGAAGCTTTGATGACTAGAATTAGTTTGTCCTGTAGTTAGAAAGATAAAAACATTGATACTTTCCCAGTGTCTAATATAAACAGGACCCAAATCAAAGCAGGCCCTCTAATCAGAATAATTTCAATCAGAAATCAATTGCTGGCCCGTACAAGCTGCAAGCCAGAGATTTGTTCTCAATTTCATACCTTAACAACAAGAAAACAAGCTATACTTTTCTTACACTTGTAGACATTTATGTGGAGTCTTCAAAGATAAAATTCACAGATACCATTCACAGTTTTAGCTGGAGCTTTAAGGCATACTATAAACTTTATCTGAGAGGGGAAACAATAGTTCAGAAATACTACCAGAAAAAAGGCACTTTTAGAATACACCTGCTTTTCAATAATCCTGACACCAAGATCCTAAAGGGTCCCTTGTTTTATGGAAATCATCATCAGTAAGGTTGTATACCAACCAAATTATCTCAAGCTTGTGGTTTAATTTACAAAGTAATTTCAGTCATAAAAAATAAAATGCCCATTACCTTCTTACTTTAAGAAAAACCTACGTTGTACGAATAGCAAGTAATCCAGCTGTTTCACTGGACCCCACACAAATAAGACAGATTACAGAAAATCATGCTACTTTAGGCAATTCTACAGCCAAGGGACTGTTAAATTAATCTTTGTAAAAAGTTTCAAACATGCTAAGAAAAACACAAGCTTTTTCCCATTGAACTGTGCTTTGTAATTTTATTTTTTTCTTCAAAGAATCAATATACGGAAGAGGAACTGGAGAACTCTAAGATTCATGATGAACTGGGTGGGACTGTTCTCCAGGTTGATAAACATCTTTTCTTGGTTCTAGAGCACTCTGAGATAAAAGAATTTTAAGTCATGAAAATCCAGCACTCTAGACTAATATAAATACAGGAAACTAGACATCTGAAATCAGTGACTTCTCTTCTAGTCACTACAGCTTTATCTGGTACTACCAGCAGGTACTTTAATTCCTAGTGAAATTTTGGCTAGTTTTTGATGAGGAACATAACTCATCTTTAACCTTACTCGTTTCATCAAAATGCAAAATTCATATGTTGTGGCAGAAGGCAAACTGCTTACATCTATTAAAAGACAAAGTAAAGACTTATGTGAACTGAATCTAATTTCAATTTAGCATAGAAGCATTTACTTAGAAACAAGAGCATATATACACACAGGAAGTTTAATTTGAAATTAACAGAGATCCTAGTTCAAAACCTTGGCCTCACAGGCCAAGCAAAGAATGGAATAGTTGCACTTATGTATGGACAAATAGTAGATAATAATTATTAACAGTCCGATTAATGTTTGTACCCAAATTCTGCATGGCACATCTGACCGCAACAGATATGACCTTAATCTTTGGTGCACTGTGGACCAATCTGACTGCTAGTGTAATTAGAATCTAAACTGTTCTGAGCCACTTTTACACACTCAAAGAGGAACTGAGGAATGCTGCAACTCCACACTCTCCAGCGTGACTTACCACCTCTAGCATAAATATGACACCAGACAACACAGCAAGAAATGACTAAGATTATGCTCTTTCTTAGGCTCTCTGCTCTAATAAAATTTGGGACAGGCTCTGGCTACAAAGTTCTGAAATTTGAAGTATTTTCCAGAAAACAAATTTATACCTACATGAAAATTGTAAGAAACAAAAGTCATAAAATTATTTGATTTCAAAATACTTGAAAGCAATCCCCAATACGTTCTGGTTTTGCCCTCCAGAAATGGCCAATAAGAACGGCAACCATAATTTACTTTAGGGGGAGAACTAAAAGAGGGAAACCATAGACTGCGCTTCAAGGTTCATGCTGACAGTTAAGGAGCTGTGGGAGCAATGGAAGTGAGGTCAAAAGTTCTGAAAAGCACACAGATGTCTTTAACAGCCCTGGACTTAAAAAATATATAACAGATAGTAGCAGCTTGTCTAATCAAGAAAAATCTGACCTGATATTCTTCTTTCAGTGCATTTAATTCACTTTCCATTCTAACATTTGTTTGGGTTATTCGCTGAAGTAGCTCCTGCACACACTGTAGAGAGCTGAGAATTTCCTTATTAATACAAACAAATTAGGATATATTGAATAAGGTTTTGTTTCTGAGGTTTAAATATTAGATAATTTATGCCTTTTAGATTAACATATTTATTTTTTATTCTGCCAGTGTTTACGAAATTATGTATATAAAAAAGTACTCCAGCATCAACACTGAGGAAGGGCTTATAGGATAAAATCAGAACAAATCCAGGTTTTTCTGGCCTTTTCCCTTAGAGAATATGAAATTATTATAACTTATTATAACTTACTCTTTTTCAGATAATTTTCTTATAATTAAAATGAACAATCCATTGATACTTTAAACATACTTCAGTGCAAATCTGAATAAAATATATCAAATTCAACCCCAACGTGAATTCAATTAATCTAACAGAATAGTTTTATGGTACCATATTACCGCTCTGGTAAATACAGAAAATCCCAGAGAAATTACATGGTAGGCAAGTAATCACTTCCATTAATGGATCACCCTTATGTGACCTTATTCTGTATCTGTTGAATTAAATCCTAATAGTTGTGAACTACCACACATTAGCTTTGCATCATATGGTACAAGTACATCAGATTTGCTGTCACTATCTGAATTTTCGTGGTACTGTCATCAAGACTATATTGTCACTTCAGGAAGAGTAAGTTCTAAAGAAGAGCCACACAAAATGAGTTGATTAAGGTGCTATAGATTTACAAACCCATGGGTGCTGCCATTATTTGTTGCTGTTAGCTGAAAACATGGATGGAATGGAGACAGAGAGTCATTTTATATTAAACACATTTCCAAAGATTCAAAGACAAAGGGAATGATCTAGCCAAGCCAATCTCTACTCCCTGAAGTCCAGAACAGCAGTTACTAAAAAGACCACCTGTACAGGTAAAACCCCTGAGTTTCAGGCACAAGACAGTCTTAAATGTGCTCAGTTGCTTCAAAATATATTGAGAGGGGAACATATTGTTAAAACATTCATATACTTGCTAAGAAAAGCTTTCAAATTTATTTTTGGTTATATTGTATACACAGACACAGCTATCTAGTAAAAATAAAATAAGTATTTTGGGTGTACTCTCATTCCTTTTCATGCATTTATATACTCTTATGCAGTGATAAATTAAGCTTCGGTGCAAAAATATTATTTATCTTTAGTTCAATTTTACATCTAGAAAACTGAACCACAGAGATGTGGCATGGCTCATCCAGCATCATCTGACAGGTTGGTAGCAGAGTTGACTATGTCTTTTAAATATAGTACAGTGTTCACTCAACTAGACAAGATTGCTTCTCTGCATACAATTCAGTGTAAATCGGCTATAATTTAGATAGTATATTCAGCCTCAGTCCAAGAACCACCGAAGCCAACACCTTCAGTCAATCTAACCCAAGTTCTTGGAGAAAACATGAAGTTCATTTCTGTATTACAGCCCTCCCCAGATTTATACCAAAACTCTCCATATGTTATTGGCAAGTATTTTTAAAAAGCAAACTCATAATGCAAACAGGCTTTTATGGATTGGAAGAGCACCACTGGATTAGCCTTCAGTGAGTGGTCAGTGGGTATACAAGCAAGCTACTGCTTTTGTCCGTCCCCGAGAGCAAGGGTCATACACTTCTGACATACTTGGTTTAATGAACTGCATAATGAAAATTCTGCAACTGTTTAAGAAAAAAAAAAAATGCCCACCCTTTTTAAGCTTAATATTTTGCAAAGCAGTATATTATGCTGTTATTACAGGGAATGTAATTTTTTTGCTATGTTTGCTACTTGACTCCATGTACCTTGGTTTGAATATCAGGATTTGTTCTGGAAGATAGTCGAGTTTGCAATAGAAGACAGTCTTAAGTGTTCAGCTATATATAGGAGTAGCTTAATATTCTAAATGTGTATGTTCTGTATGAATGGAACATAATTTCCTTTGTATATGATTGACACGATTCCAATTTTACCTGGTTTCAGTAACAGCAGTATTATAGTAAACTGATGGCAACTAGAAAGCAGAAGAGCAAGCACGTTATGCAAATCTTATTGCTTATTTGTACTGAACCCATATGTAAGCAACTATTTCATGGGTATACCAAATTTCTCCCATCTGAATTCAAAACCAAAAGTTAAGACTTGGAATAAAGTGTCAAACAACATACTTCATTTTGCTAATGCACTTTCTAAAAACTGAGGACTAAGATTCCATTTATGCTAGTATTAAAATATTTCTGAAGAGTAAACAAGCGAATTTAATTAAATAGCCTAGTATAATAACTTAAATATAGAATATAACATATATTCTTAAGTGATTTTTAAATAGCAAAGTTGTATTAACAACTTACCAGCTTTTCTTCTTTAATGTGAGTGTTTTGTTCTTGAACCTTTTTACTAACTGCTGTCTCCTTAAAAAAAGAGCATGAAGAACATTACAAGGCATTTAAAATTACTGTCTTTTCTTTAGTAATACTGTGTTAACATGACATCGTGAATCATCATGATGCTGTTTAAAGAAAATGAATTATTTTGAAATGTCTTCTTATCCATATGGGTTTTTACTATAAAGTTATACTTATATTCATAGCATATTTACTTCCCTAGAAAAGGTCATTCTGGAATTAGTTGTGTTGTATTGTATATGCAGTTAGTAGAAAGGAATCATTAATCTGTATACGTCAGAGAGATCATTGCCATCATGTTTGCTGAATGAAGAACAGAAAATATTCACCAAAAATTTAATTTGTTTAAATTCCAAAATACCATTCTGATTTTTTGTTGCAGTTCTTGAAACTGTTTTTCCTTTGCTGCAAGATTGATGTTTTCTTCTCCCACCCTGTACTGAGATGTGACCTTGGACCTTATCAAGTCTGTAGTTACTTTCTTCAGTTCCTTAACACAGGAAACACATATAAATAGTTCATCCAGTATAGGCATTGCAATTCAAAACAAAGACAAATCTTTTAAACTATCCTGAGTCATGCCCTACTTTTAAATAATATATGGAAACAACAGAATAAATTAGAGGAACTGAAATCTGTAAGAATGACTTGCTAAACTTCAAAGTTGTCACACGTGGCTAAAAGTTTATTTTCAGAGGTAAAATGTTATTGTGCTAATTTTACTCTGCTTGAAGTATTTATGATACTTAAACATTTTGTTATTTTCTCTTCCAAGAAGTTTATTGAAGTGGACATTGAGTTGGTATTGGTAAAACCTCCTACACCAAGATATACAATAGGAATAAAGTACCTATTATAACTACTGTGTATGTTCCTGGGAATCAGGAGGGGAAAAAAAAGGAAGAACAGTGACTATCTGGTAAAAACAGGAACTGGCTATAAATTTGGAGGATCTTTGCTTTTCCTGAAACATTAATTGCTTAATCTCAGGAGAATGCTAAATTAATTTTATATTAGAGGCTTCTACAACATGATTTTCCATCTAAAATATGCCTTTGATTTTATAGTCTTTATGATCTTTTAAATATCCTGCTTCGGGTTTTGGGGTTTTTTTTTTTGGTATCTGTTTTCTAACCAGTTTATTCCAAGCTCCTAGTGCAGCAAATAAACAGCAAATGCTTTGATCTCATTAAATTACAACTTATAGTTCCTGGAGTCATAAATATTGTGCCCTGTTCTCCCCCACCCCTCCCATTCTGGTACGAGGTAGTCTGTTTAATATCGCTCTCTCCTTGAGTGCTCTGACGTTTACTCAGACAAATAGCAGAGGTTATGAATGCTGTTCACAGATAGTATCAAGAATTCTTCATGATGCCATAGTGGTGAACCGAGCATTCAGAATGGTAATAGTTTTATCTAACAACTAAGTTTGGTCTGTTTAACTTTTCTTCACAAAACTGGAATTCCATCTTATCACAGACCAATAGTTTAACTGTTCTGGACAAAATCATATAACAGTACAAAAGAAAAAGGGAAGATTACGTTGTAGCTGAAATTCACAAAGTTTTACAGAAAATACAAGTATAGGTACTACTTTTAAATAAATCATTTTTTTGCTAGAGGCTTTATTTTCCATGTATTTTAGCCATAAATAAATCTAAAATTATCTAGTAAGTACTAAGTGTAATTGCAGAATCAATTATAGAACCCAAAGACAGCAATGCTTTAGAATTGTGATATTCTGTAACCTAATAAGGTTTTTTCCATCCTTTGCAATAACAACATATATTAGTTGTACTATTTTTACTAGAAGGCTCTGTAATGAAATATGCAAAAAGAGTACTTACATTTAAGTGGCAGAATGTGCAAGTAGTTTTAACTTTGTAAAAGTGCACTGAGCCAATCTTTACAGAGCGCGAGATTAATGGTACTAGAAGACAGCTATCAAGTTGTGTGCTACACAAGCAGGTGCAAAAGCCTGCTATGGATCTGATACTATATATTTCCCAAAACTCAGAGTTTATTGTGTGCAGAAAAATCTTACTTCTTATTTTTGTCATGGGGAAAGAACAAGTCCTACTAAGTAAATCATGTCCTTGAGGTAGAAAAGATGACCGGATTTTCTTCTTTATATATAGCAGGTGGATGTGTATAATCCATCTGGAATTAACTCGAAACTGCTAATCTACCAAAGCCATAGGCAGGAAAAAAGAAAACCACAAACCCAACCAAACCATTAATCCACACAAAAACCCCAACTACCAAAACCCAACACAAACCAACACAAACCAGATCACCAAAAATAAAGGGAAAGTTTTCCATGGGGAGTGAAAGCACAAACTATGTAGCTGTGAAAATAATAAAAAATTATTTTATACATAAAATATGTATATTTTCTTGTACTCTGAGATTAAAAAAAATTTCACCCCCAGAGTTTTTGCTTATTTTTCTAGTAGCTTTCTGTCATTAATAAGATCACTAGTAGTATTCAGAACCCTATAAATTAAATTGAGTCTGGAAAATAATTTTATCAGTTTTGGGGGAATGCTAAGAAAGAACGATAAGGCTTTAAACCCATTCCTTTGATGTGTTGCTAGCAGCCAATGCTTAGGGGCACAGTTTCAGAAACGCTTCAAGCCAGTGTAAGTCAAGAGTGTCACAAAAGAAACTCCTTAAACATATTTTCCTTTTGCCAGCTGATCTGAGATAAAACTTACTCCCTTTTTTTCAGTAAAATGTAGTTTCGATCAATACAAAATTTTCATTCTGCTTTTCCTCAAGGCCACACAAATACATGTGCCAGCATGAAGTGGTGGTATGGGACTGGAAAAGCAGCCAGTGCAGGCAGATGTAGCCACTTCCCAAGACAGTGCTGACACCTTATGCAAACTAAGTGTATCCAAAATTACAACTATATCTTTTTGCTCTCTTCCTAGATCAGTGCAACTCTCTTGTAGTCTTTTCGGGCCTTGAGCAGCATAGCTGTTTTTTAAAGGTTTGTTTCATTCTGCTGCTTTTCTCAGTCAGATTTCAATATAAGCATGTCCATAGTTTCACTAGTTTAGTTTTATCCATAAATGTTGAATAGCATCCACTAACTTCATATTCCCGTTAAGAACAAATGTGAGAGATCATCCTGGTCTAAGTCAAAGTAATGGCTGTGATAAGAGCTGACAGCCAAATTAAGATTTTAGTACTAAGGATAGTCATTCCCACTCCAGCACTGAGGCTATAGAGGAAAGAGATTGAACCCACAAGTTTTCAGAGCTGTTAGAGGTCAGTCAAGACTCCAAGGCAGATAAAACCAGCTTTATAAGTTGTTCCACCTTCTGCTGCAGATAATCATGACTTCTTTCAGCTCTGTAGCAAGTGAAAACAGCCTGGTAATCCCTCTTCCAAACTCTTCTAAATATCAAAGTTTTCTCATTGCTTTGTATCTCTTGTAGGTCCCTTCAGCTTTACAACAGATATAATCCCCACCAAGGGAAAACACCTGACTGCTTTACGATCAGTTTTGCAATGGTCAGGCTAAGTACAAGGTAACCACGATGCAGTGAAACTAGCTCAGGACACTGCCTACTGGGTCCAAGCACTCCCTTTTCTCTCACAGTGTGACCCAAAGAATGAGCCCACAGCCCTTCACAAACAGAAGTGCCATTTCAGGTATAGTTCAGATACACCCTCTCTCACTACATAACTTCACAGAAATGTTTTATAAGCAGACTGTTGACGTAAGGAATATTAAAAAATGGGCTGTATACTATATAGTTCATTTTAAGCTCTGTTTTCACAGAAGTTCTGCATTTTGAGGAAAAAGGCTTGTCTTTCTATTATATACAACTTTTATTTGTAAAACTGTATTTACAAATAAACAAACCCACACTTTTTTTGCAGAACAAGGCATTGCCACAGCTAAGTGCTGCAGTGCTATATAAATATTAAAAGGCTAAGGAGTTAAATTCCAGTTCAGTTTTCCACCAACATTAAGAATGGGATAGCCAAATACTAAACAACCAATAAGAAATTCAGAAATAACCAAGATAAAGGCATTTCCTGGTGAACTGAGAAAGCCAGATGAAGTTTCAGTTGGCCCCTTCTGCTTATCTAACAGTATTTTATTTAAAATTCATCACCCATGACCTTAAGAATCAAGAGTACAGCTGAAAAAAAAAAAAGGATCAAGCAATATGTTTGATTATTGGAGTACATAAATCACTATCAGTTTATCTTGCACACCTCTCTCTCACAAATTGCACTATGTAAAATTTTCTTAAACATTTTTCTTTTCTTACCTCTCAAATTACTTACCCTCAGAGAATTCTAAGCCATTAATTATTCTTGGTTTCTTAACCAAAAGCAACGAATCTAACTTAGTGTGATTCTTTCGAGAACTCCTAAATTTTGGTATTTACAACACATTACAATAAAGATATGCTGCATTCTAGATGCATGTCCCTCTTTTTGTCACATAAAAGTTACAGTTAAAGTGTACCCAATGCACACAAGACAAAGTTGTCCTCAGACCTTCATGGCTATGCTATTAGCATTCCTACAAATATGGCTTTTCTGCAGAGGAAAGTTATCACCACTGACAACTTCCAATATTTTTCTTGTTGTTCCTCCATCCATCAAATATTTCAGATAAAAATATATAGGGTTTTTATATATATATACACACACATATAAAAATATTTATAAAACCTATAATTTGAATTATGTAGCTAAATAAACATTTTAAATGCCATAAAACCTAATTGTGGTTTAGAAATTAATTTGAGAATTTTTCCAGCATTCTGCTTTACTGTTACTGCATTTCTCAGTCTGTTTTTATGATGGTAAGAGTCCTAAAATCTTTGAGATCAAACAATCACTTCAGAACTTGATCTTTTTGACACTGAGGTTTGCCATGTTATATCCTAGTATGTAACTAAACAAATCTAGATTGAATTCATGATTAATCTTCACTGTGGCTAGAATATCTTCATGCAACAAATGTAGAAAAAAAAGTACAGCACTAGAGAAGGTATGAATGAAAGACACGAAAAAATCTTAAAGTGTCTCTATTTCAAAATAAAATGTAAGTCAGGCTTCTAGAGGCATTACACTCCAAAGAACCTTAACAATAATAGGCTATTATGTGCTCTTAAGGCCAAAACCCAACACTAGATTCAGGAGTTTTCAAGTGCTTCTGTACCTCCAAATCTCCCTTTACAGGCAAACAAAGGTCATGGTAGGCAAACATCCAATTTTTTATCAGTTTAACCTAAATATAAAATGGTCATAGTCCCTCTTCCTCATTTACAAATTGTCTCCATCGCCCTTTTTTTTTTGTTTTGCAAGAAATTCACAAACTTTGCAAAGATTTCATGGTAGCCCAAAGCATTCATCTGGTAGCTGGGGATTAACATTAGGGCAAGAACAAACATGCATTTGTTCCCTACCTAAAATTCTCAGAGTCAAAGGAAGGGGAAAAAAAGAAGCTGAATAGAAAGATAAGGAGTATGAAAAAGATGTGGCATGGACAGACACTGAGTTTACAGGACAATTTTGATTTCAGAGGGTCTGTTTTTCTCCTGACAGCACTTAAGAAACAGCTCAAAGGGAAAAGAGAACTTTATTCTTCCCACTATTATGTATGTTCAAGAGTGCAACTCAGAAATGTACCTGGCAAATAGCAGTTTCTGAATAGATGAGGGTAGAAGAGAGCTTAATGGCCAGACAACTTCTTTGTCCATAGTATTGCTATTACCTAATGTCTCAGTTGCCCTGTCACAGAACTCTCCTGTTTCTGATAGAGATTCACTTATGCTGTTTATCCTATGTTCAAGCTACAAACTTGCTTCTATGGCAACTACTCTTCATGTTCTACCCCTGACTAAACTGAAAACACCACTGCTACATTTCCATGTCAGATGGGAGAAGCAATGACACCACAGTACAGGAAGAAGAGAGGTTGCTAATAATTAACAAGAAAGAAGTAGGACACTGTAGAGGTAAATAAAAATTCCCAAGTTACAGAAACTATTCAGAGCTGCTCAAAGTTTAAATGGCATTCATCTGAAGTATCTGTATAATACTGCATAATTTAGCCACTAGTCATAGCATGAAGAACAGTTCTGCTTGCTTGTCCACTACTTCTATAAATAGTACAGCAGCTTGTAGAAGTCCCAAAGAATCCCACTACATACTATACTTACTTCCTTCAGATTACTTATTTCAGTCTCTTGTCTTTTATTCACTGATGTTAGTTTCTTATTGAGCTGTATCGCTTCCTGTACTTTAAACAAAAGTTAAAACATATTAATACACTTTCATATTTGAATGAATATTTGATTTATAACTGCAATGTATGTGTATATAATTTATAAAATAATTAAACATGTGTGTGGAAAGGAGACTGAGACTCAAAATATAACTCAACTACTTTTTCTGTATAGTGTGATACTATGCTGGAGGATTACATCAGGTGGTAGCAGTTGTTCTATACCTCAAACGATGAGTTAAGTCTTCTCTGTATGTTGATTTGGTTTTTTTAAAAAACTATAATTTAATATTTAGTGTTATTTGGCATCACTTTATTAGGATCACATGTCCATTAAAACTCTTAATCTTAGTTTTTGTTTTTTAGTTAAGGCTTTGCTTGTCATTTTCTGATGACTTTAGTTATTTTTAGAGGAACATAGAACATAATGAAGCACAGAACATTCAAATAATTGAGTTAACAGATGTACAGACTTGCATACATATAGGACACAGAAGATGCAAACAGCAGAGGGTAACAGAGAGGAAAACGCTAAAAATAAGTCCTGTCCCTTTTGAAAGGGAAGGTAATTTTCTCTTAGACTTTACACAGGCCAAGATGTCACTAAGAAATTGCTTGAAGTTTCACAATGAAAAGCTGAAGATGTTCACTGGTCCCTGTACTTTTTCAGTCACCTCTATTCAATCTTATTATTTTGATCCTCTGAGGTCTCCTCAGCATTTTCTACTTCCTGATTCCTCTTTATTTACTCCTAATCTTTTTTTCTTTATCGTCTCAAAAAGCTTCTGGCACAAGACTTGAATACAACAACTCTGGACACTCCATCACACACAGAAAGGTCTTTCCTTTTCTGTTGAAGATGGTAAGTATCATGGAGAATGATGGACAACAGCCTTAAAACACAATAAGGAATTTTGCAGTTTCGTAAGAGAATATGTGCTTAAAACCCGAAAATACTCAAGAACGTAACAAGTGTCTTCTGACAAAACTTAGAAAAAAGCCACAAAAACAAGCAGGCAGAAATTGGTAAAGCCCTCTCCTATCTTTCAACAAGAGTCACATGTTCACTCTCTAGCTTTGAAATACTAATAGTAGGACATTGGTTAGGCAATAAATTTTAGATTTATTATAACTGTGGTATTTTCCCTATACAGCACTATAACACATTAATTTTCGCTTTCATGTTTCCCTACGTACTGCTTTAATATAGCAGATAAAGAACAAGTTGATAAATTTAAACAAATTGCATAAAAAATGGCTCATATACTTTCTGCCTGACTTTTCCACTGACTGCAGTTTCTTGCTCAGAATTTACAAGTTACCTACATGCCTACTGCACGTCTTACATGCTGCAATGCAAATTGAGTTCTTTCTGCAGTAAAAGACACACTGGAGTTAAACTGGTAAACAGACTGGCTTCCTGAAAAGAAGCAGTTAGTAACATATTTAATCTCTTCCACAGGTTTATTTTGCAATTACTGATAAATATAAGTAGAAACATGGCAAAAAAACATAGTTCAAATAGTGTAAATACTGAAAGTTATTTTTCCATAAAATTTCAAAAAGACTTTTCTGTATCTGACATAATAGAAAACCCCTCTCCGGTGTAAAGGGAAAACAGCAATGTTTTCTCTTAAGTTGTTTTTAATATTAAATATTAATGTATTAAAAATTTTTGAATACAGAAAGTAACCTGAAATATTGAAGTACCACAAATACACATAGAACATATTACCAGTTTATTCAAACTAGATCTGAAAAAATATTTGGTTTCAGGCAGCAAAAAAGTAAAAAACTTACAAGCTTTGGTATTTGAAATGCTTTTTGGTGTTTTGGGTTTTTTTGTTTGCTTGGGATTTTGTTTGTTTTGAGTTATAGAACTACTTCTCCCTTTCTTTAAGAAATAATACACATTTTTATTTACATCCTGCATATGCATTTACGTGGATTAAAACTGCAAGCACACAAACCAATACACAAGTCCATAATCTACACGTATACTGTGATGTTTGCATAGAAATTTATCACTGTTATGAGAAACAAGGATTTCTCTCTCAAATTAATAGGTTCAAACTTCATTTAAATGAGATATTTTTATTACTTGAGATTATCAGCTTTATTATTTTATAGATTAAAGTATATATTTATATAAAAGTATATGGAATAATAATTTTATGTTCCAACACATGAACAGGGATAAAGTACAGATTTATAAAGCTTGAATAGCCATATAGTCAGAATCTACGTAACAACGATAACTGTAAAATTACTTACACCACTCTATTTATTTACTGAAATGTTTTTGAGATTTTATATTTCTGTACAACAAAAGAATTTGTTATTTTATTAATGTTTTCTGTCCATTTCCCAACATTAAACCTACTTTAAAGAGCATTCGTGTTCCTGTATTTGCTAATTACTTTCACTCCCTCATTTGAGCTAGTACAACTGTTTATGTTGGTTATGCTGAATGGCAACAGGAAGCTGATCCAAGTTAAGTGTAATTTTTTAATGGGTTTTTTTTTCCTTGGAGGGGTGGGTCTGTTGCCAGATTCTTTTGAACACAAATCAGTTCCTCAATATAATTTACCCTGTGGTTGCACGCACAACTGCAGAGAGCAGAAAAGGTACAGGACCTGTGCCACTTAACCTGACACTGCAACAGAAAGAAACACTGAGGAAGCTACGGGATACAGCAATTGTCAGCTGGTATATTTGATGCTTGGCATATTTGATGGTTGACACACAGTAGCTGCTATTTTTTCAGGTGTCTCCAACTCAATATTGTCAAAACACAGCAACAACAAATGCTGGAGGACATTTAAGACATACATACCACTGTGTTCTAGTTTTCCATGAACACCTTTTATGATTCCAAACTGACATGCAATAGTAGCATAACACCTCTCAACTTCATTCAGTTTCTTATGATGCTCTTCTTTCGCTGTTAAGTGCATCTGTAATTTTTGATCCTGTTAGAAACATAAATGAAGCACCTACTTAATGATAATGACTAGCATGAATAAATCAACTCTTCAAATGTTTTTTATCATAATAGCATAAATCCAAAATCATTCCCAGAACATCTCAGTTGTCTATTTCATGTTGATGTGCTTTATCCCCAGCTGGCAACTAAGTACCACCCAGCTGCTTGTTCACTCCCCCAGCAGGATGGGGGGAAGAGAATTGGAAGGGTAAAAGTGGGAAAACTCATGGGATGAGAAATTATGACAATAATAAAAAATTGTAATGAAAAGGAAAATAACAAAGAGAAATAAAACCCAAGAAAGACAAGTAATGCAAATGAAAATAATTGCTTGCCACCAACCGATGCAGCCCCCCAGCTTTGTATGCTGAGAATGATATCATATAGTCCGTAATACCCCGTTGGTGAGTTGGGGTCAGCTGTCCCAGCTGTGTCTCCTCCCAAATTCTTCTGCATCCCCAGCCTGCTCGCTGGTGGGGTGAGAAGCAGAAAAGACCTTGACTCTGTGTCAGCCCTGCTCAGCAGTAACTAAAACATCCCTGGGTTATCAACACTGTTTCCAGCACACATCCAAAGCACAGCCCCATACTAGCTGCTGTGAAGAAAGCTAACCCTACTCGAGCCAAAACCAGCACACATATCCAATGATCAGTTCCCATTTCCAGACAGCACCTCATTCCAAAGACCTTCACCTGTGTGCTAGATTATCAACAAAGCACATATTTTCCTATGCTGTCACTTGTATTTAGGAGCACTTTCATGTAAAAGTCTGCAGAATTGTATTAACTGTTTTCAAATCCTGATTTCAAGCTTTCCTTTGTTATGTCTCTTAAACATGTTATTTAATCTGCCATTGCATCGTGAACACAGCCCAACATGCTAACGCTGCCTGTGGGTTATACTCGTCCTCCCACGCCGCGACTCAGCCCAGCATTGCATTCCCTCGTTCCTTTGATATTGGATGTTCATGCAGATTAATGCAGCACCCACCCCACATCAGCTACTCAGTACCTGCCCATGTCTGTGGCTGCAGTTTCAAAACAATACCGTGGCTTCAGCAGCTATGTTTGTACCTCATTGCCCTGGCTGCTTATTAGTCCCAACTGTAGCATTAAACCAAGTATACTGTGCTGTCAGGTCACAGCAATGCAACAAAATGCAGGGCCTTTTTAAAAATTCTAGACATCTTTAAATCACAGCCCCCACAACCAGTTGTCCCAGCACCTTCATCAAGGAGCACAGGGCCGAAATGAGTAAGTGGCTGGAGACAGGTAAGAGTAGGAGCTCTTTAAACTTTGGCAGCAGTGCTGGTGTATGCATCCTGACAATAAGGCCTCCAGACATTTATTCTCTCCTGTTACGTAAAAAAAGCAATCTATTATGCAAACAGGGTTCAGTCTTCTTTGTAAAGCAAAGAGCTAGTAATAGCACCATCTTCCTTTTATGGTTTTAAACACTTTCCAGCATAACATGGTTTTAAACAACAAGGAAAACTTTTTAAGTTATATTGCAATACAAACACGAATGAATACACTGGGTTTTTTTCCGTACAGCGTTGTTCAAAGTACAGAGCAACTATGATAATCAAGAATTTGAACACCTGACACCTGAGGAGAGGCTGAGGGAACTGGGACTGTTCAGCCTGGAGAAGCAGTGACTCAGTGGGATCTTATCAATGTGTATAAATACGGGTGGAGGGGAAGAAATGAAGAGGCAGCCAGACTCCTCTCAGTGGTTCCCACTGACACAAAGTGAAATAGAGGAAATCTCACTTAAACTTGAGGGGAGAAAGCTTACTGTATGGGTGGTTGAACACTGGAACAGATTGCACACACAGGCAGACTTCAGCTGTGGAGATATTCAAAACCCTCCTGGACATGGCCCTGTGCAACCGGCTTTGACCGACCCTGCTTTGAGCAGGACAGGGTTAGACTAAGCCATCTCCAGAGAGGCCAGCCAGCCTCGTCCATTCCAGTTCTGGGATTGTTAAAAACAAGATAGTGCAAGAACAATTAGGAGAGAATTTGGGTATCTGACACACCTAAATAATTTCAACATTCTTGCTAAAAATCAGAAGTGCATCAACTACATCTAAGGAGTAGTGGTGACTTTGATTTAGATTGGTGAAAGCAATGCAGATCAACGCCCCACGCTTCCCCCCAAAATGTAAGTAATTGTACAGTGATACTAATTCCTCAGTATCAATTAGCAGCTGTAATATCTTGAAGTACAATGAATTTAACTCTGCTTTAAGATTATGTATCTCTAGGCTCTTTTTCCTAGCTACTTCTGTAAGCATCTAACAATTTATTATTATTTCTATTAACATCTTGACCTAAGTAATACCTTATCACAATTAATCCCACATGGTAATTAAGTAAAATGTATTTAAGTTTCATTAACTTTACCAATCTCTCTGCCTTGTTTTGTGAGGGGGTAATTGAAAAGACATAGTCACAAGGAACTATATTCAATGACACATGCCACTGATTTTTTTAAAATTATTTGTTATCCTTTCTTCCATATACACTAAGTTTTTGTGTTACTCCTTATACTGTATTTTTGTTAACAGCTTTGTAGGTACTATTTGGTCAATTTTAAAAGTAATTTTCTCTCAAGAGTCGGTTAAATTAACTCCTCAGGAAAGTCATCCATTTATTTAGACATCTAATCTATTTCTAATCTACAGTAGAGCAACACAGCAATTAAAATTAATTGGGCCAAATTCACCTTTGTGTGTAAATTCAAGTTACACAAGGATGAATCTGGCCCAGTCTGTTTGGCTTCTGTAAGGCTCCATTTCCATACAGTAACAAACGCAATACATGTCCAAGCATCAGAGGATAATAAAAGCTGATAGTAATCAAAAGAAATGGCCAACATAAGGCTAGCAAAACAGGATATACAATAAAAATTTCTCATGTTTTATAAGGTATGAAATTAAACACACTACAGCAAATGGAAAGCCATAATGGAAGCACTGGTAAAGAAACACCACCACTTACAGAATCACTGCAAGGAACGTAGTTTGTGACTGTTCCCATAGTTTCTCTTTTTCCTAGACATAAGTAAACATGTTGAAGAACTGTGCTTAACTAATACTAGAATGTGGATTTTGTAACAAAAAAAATAAAAAGGAAAAATTATATTTGTTTTTCCTGATAGTCATTCAGGTGTATTTATTCTAAGAGACTGATGAACAGGGAGGCATTGCTAATTTGAGACTGGAACAGCTTATGGCAAGATCTTTAGGTTTTTTGCACTTTATTTTGTATGGATTTTTCTTAGTCTTCTCCCAGTTTCTTTAAGTCAGCAAGACACTGTTAGTGTCTTCTCCTCACTAGCAAAAATACCCTTTGTTGTTTCCCAGGGATCTTTCCAATGAGAAAAGGAATTGACCTGTTATTGCCTCAAAAGTTTTATTAACAGCTTACCACTTGCCTAAATATGATTTTTGATGGCAAGCTGATCTCCAGGCTTAGTGCACAGTAAAATAAAAGCAGTCTGGTTTGCCCTCTGACATCCTTCCCTGAGTATGCGATTCTCCCGCTCACAGCGAAAAGGTCTTAAAACATTCTTCCATAGAAGACAATCAAGAAACACCAGGAGACACTGCAGGATAGGGAGGGTATGACCCTGGAGTTGGAGTAAGACCCACAGAATCTTGGTTCTCCTTCCTAATGTCTGATACTGCAAGAACAGGAATTATTGCGCTGCCCTCCACCAGTAATAAAGATAAGCTGGGATGGGGAGTGGAACTGATTGTAGCCATATGGTTTGTTGAGGCACAATGATTTCTTGGTGGAACTAGACCAGAGAAATACTTCAGGGTCAGGTAGGTGACTGGAACAAGACAAAGAAGGAACTGCTCATATCTCAAAGATATTCTGGAAATTGAGTCACTCGTCAGAGTATAACAGAAGGTGGTAATTGGGAGGTGAAAGTGTCAGAGAAACAAAGGAGATGTAATGGCGTGGAGACCTAAGGCACGATCATGTGAAAATGATGCAAAGGGTTACCAATTGTAAATCTTCAAAATAGGAATTTTTTTCCACAATAGTTCCTTTAGTTCCCACCATTTGTCTACTTAAAAATAATTATTTTTAATTTATACTGCATCATTGCCTTCTCACTGTATTTTTAAAGAACATAGTATAATTACAGGCAAATTCCTAAAAAAGGTGCAAAGTAAATAAAAATAACATTCTTCGATTATTAAGAACAAACAAACTTTAAAAGTTACATTTCTTTAGCATTTTACAGGAATTAATTTTTCATTCATTTGGCAACTACATCTCTATTAGAAAACTAAGTGGTGGTAGGGAAGCTCTCAGGAAGTGTCTATACTGTTGTTAAAATATCCCCAACACGTTTTGGCCTATGCCAAGTAACACTCAGGTAAGCAGATCCTGGGCATAGCTCAGGAGGCTGCTGGGAATAATGTGGGTTGTTTGGATGCAGCTTCCCTCGTTTAAAGAGCAGTAGAGTTTAAGGAACCTAGGCCATTTCATAGCACTTAACTGCAGCTTCACAAAATGGTCTCACAAACGTTTAGTTTACCAATATAAACACAGTCTGCAAGTGGAACTAGACTAATTACCAGGCATTCACAGAGGTAGTCACCCCATCTACTTCACTCATTAGTACTGATGCACTGAATCACTACCTTGTAGACAGTGGTGTCTCCTGTCCTGGTTTCAGCTGGGATAGAATTAATTTTCTTCCTAGTAGCTGGTATAATGCTGTGTTTTAGATTTAGCATAAGAAAATGTGCTAGCACACTGATGTTTTATTTGTTGCTGTACAGTGCTTACACAGAGTCAAGTACTTTTCAGTTTCCTCTACTCTGCCAGTGAGAAGGTGCACAAGAAGCTAGGAGGGGGCACAGCCAGGAAAGCTGACCCAAAGTGGCCAAAGGGCTATTCCATACCGTATGACATCATGCTCAGTATATAAACTGGGGGGAGTTGTCTGGGGGGGATTGCTGCTGAGGGACTGGCTGGGCACCGGTTGGCAAGTGGTGAACGGCTGCATCATTTGTTTTTCGCTCAGTTTTATTTCTCTTTCTTTTTGTTATTTTCCTTTTCATTACAATTTAGTATTATAATATTATTTTATTTCGATTTTTAAACTGTTCTTATCTCAACCCATAAGTGTTCTCACTTTTACTCTTCCAGTTCTCTCCCACATCCCACCAGGCATGGGGAGCGAGTGGCTGCATGGTGTTCAGTTGCAGGCTGAGGTTAAACCACAACCCTCCCTATTGACTGCACTGAGATTGTGCATGCCAAATTTGCTCTTCTGAACTGCACACAAGATTTCGTCTCTAAACCAGCCAACACTAGCCTTAATCTCATTCTTCTTTTTTTGTATTTTAGTACCATGGCGTATTTCTAAGATTTAGGTACTGCAGAAGACAAATGACTCTAAACACTCTCTCAGACACGTCCATGATCAGTCAATGCAAGTTAACAAGGAAACATATGAACAGATGAAGAATTTACTTCAGCTTTTTTTTTTTCCCCTACACTACGTCTACTTTTATTCTATACTCAGAGAGTTCTAGCATTCTACATTGTATCACCTGCCAGGAAATTAATGAAGGACGAAACCAAGCCCTGACCAAGGCCATTTTCCGCCAGTTATTTCTTTATTTCAGCATCAAGAAAAAGAATACAAAATAGAACCCACGCTAAAGCTTATTCAATCAGACAACTAGCTTTGTTGTAATCATCCTATAGCCTCCTGATTGCATGACTGCTACTATCCATATGCAGTGATATGCAAAGTGACTACACTGTATACAATAATCAACACTTACTGTGGAAACAAAGGAAAGATGGAAGAAAAAGAAATCCTTTATTTCTTTGTCTTTATACAGTCTTTCAATATGAAACAAGAAGTTCCACTATTTCAAATTTCTAGCAGATAGCGTAAGAATTATATCGTCACTACAATTTTGACATAAACTTAACTGGATAGCATGGTAAAGTATGGTGTATGGGCAATATATTAACATTGCACACGCTAGTCTAAAAAACAGAATTAAAGGAACAAAACTGGAATAAAATGCTGCATCATTAAGACATGCTCCGTCCCCAGCACATACAAAAGCTACTTTACTGACTGGCAGGGCTTCTAAGGTGCCAGATAAAAAACTAAACAGCACATCTGCTTACTTTCAAAACACTAGCCAGGGCACGATCTAATCTGTCCTTAACAAACTTAAAACTGAAATAGAAGCGGGCCTCAAATAAATAAATGGTTTGGAATTGCATCCATTTTATTTTTAAACATTTTGCCATTTGTGATAACTGACTAAGAGAGTCTACATGGGTTACTACTACTTTGATCCCTAGAACGTACCATTTATTACAGTGCAAGAACATACCATTTATTGCAGTGCAACTACTCAGGGAGTAAAGTTGGTAGAATTTGACCCAGTCTAAAACTGTATTTATTAGCCTGCTACTGCATAAGGTTGCAGGAAAGAATTCACTTCTGTTTATCTTGTTGTTTTTTTTTTCATCATTTCGTATCAGAGCATCTTCTATAAACATGGCCAAGCCATACCTGTTACGTTTAGTGCTACATGCAAAAGAGGATTTCTAATACCTTGTCCCCCACTCAACAGCATTTAGTAACCATACTCTGCATCAAAGTCACAGTACCCCAATGTTTTCAAACAAATAATCAATTATTGATAAAGTTTATAAACATAAGAAAGGAAGATATTTGTTTAAGCAGCACAGATATATTTCCCGCTTATAGAAAAGGTATTGGGATTTAAATATTCTCATTCACATGGAAGACTGAGCTTGCAAGTTATGAAAGAAAGAAAATACGTGAAATTACCTAAATGTAACTTCAATAATTTTGTGTATTTTAAACACATTTTTCGATTAGATGTATTTTAAGAATAAATACAAGTTAAAAGTGAAGTAAGACAAAACACGTTTTATGTTGCCTTTGATCTTTAACTTGTAGCCTTATCTCCCAGGTCAGAGGGCACATTATTCAATTTCACCATATTTTGTGTAAAACCACTGTAGCGTTGAAGATGACTTTCAGTACAAATGTCATGGTACTTAAAGCTAAACTGGACCCTAGTTTTTTGAGCTTCTTAATTAAAATCACAGTTTGTAATGGTCTGACAATATTATCTTTATTCTTTCCAGTTGAGCAGCAGCAGAATTTTCACAGCATTTATTCAATCAAGCTTAGCAATATTTCTGCGGCTCACTCTTTCACTTCCTAAAACAGACAACAGGGTTCAGAGCAACTATGCTGTCACTCTATATAAATTTATTCTCTGTGTCAAAGGGAGTAAAGCTGGACTGGATGAAATCTAAACTGCTCAGGAAAACTGATGTTAAGAAGTAATTCTGAGAAGAGGAGTGAAAAAGAGTGAGAGGAAAAACATTATCAGTTTTTCAAAAAAAACCCCCAAACCCACACCACCACACAAACAAAAAAACCCTAAGAACTGCTTGGAATTCTCCATTACTTCTTTGAGAGGAATATGCTAGATCCTGCAAATATAAGGGTAATAGAATTAGATTATTCAAATCACAGTCTATAAAAAAATCTTCACTCTAATCTATAAAGGGAACAAATGTACAAATTGTACTTTAATCCAGAGAGAAAAAATTCCACATGATAAACAGCAGCTATCAAACTATAAAAAGCTAAAAACATTGTATTTGAAAGGTTTTCAGATTCAAAGCTGATATCACCTCTTTTGGTTATTTGTAATAATTATCACACATCATTTAAGTATTAATGTTGGTTAGTATTTGCATTATACTCTAAGCATTCTCTTTTCATAAAAGCTCTTCCTTATATTTTTACTTGTATTAATTTCTTACCATTTCATTCAGTTTCTTTTGTAAAGTGTATTTTGAAATCTGTAAAACAAAAGAGCTATTAATTAAATTGTAGTTACATTTTTTCCAAACAACAACCTGCATATTCAAGTATTCCCACACCTTAATTGCATTTATTGCCAATCCAATACAGTAATACTGGTTGTGAGTTAATAACACTATTTCTTTTCTTATTAGACCACTTTACATAATTTCACTTCAATATTTAAATTACCTAAAAATGCTTTACACTGATTTGTTACTGGAAGAATTTTCAAAATGCATAAATCCCCATGTTTTCTGACACATGACAAAAATATGAGTAAATGGACTACAGTCTGTAAACCAGACCCTTAGAAATAAAGAGAGAATAAAACAGAGATAGAAATTAAAGTATTCCTTCAAGTCCTAGAGGAACATAACTGTGTTCCCTGTTGAAAAAAAAATAAAATTCTAGGTAGATACTCCAAATGGTGGCATACAAAGATGCATTCTTCATACACCATTAACATCAGAGAATTTTGATTTGTGTAATACTTAAGATCACAAGAGCTTTAGCCTCTATATCTCTTAGAATGTTTAAAGAAACACTGGCAATGTCTAGAAAAATAAAAGAGAAATGTCGAAGAAACCAGTGTGTGTAAGTCTTATACATAAAATATTATTTTTAGAAAAAAATAAGTTTAGAGAGCAATAATTTTAAGGTAGAATTCTGACTCTCTGGATAGAGAGGACTACAGAACCAAATTAGAAATTCGTCACTCCTATTTTAGGCTGATTTCCCAGTTTTTCTGGGTCCAGAGGTTCGTTATAACCTCCTGCTTCCTCAAGTCACAGCAGAATTTCCTAGATCCGATCTATACTGTTACATAAATGTTTAATCTGTGAACATTAAGCATTTAATGTTAAGGTTTTTTTGAAATTTCTGGTTATCTTACAAAAGAAAGCCCCATGGAATCTTTCATTACTCTTCCTGTCCACATATTATGTTCAGCAGACCATGGACAGATATTCTACATCATCTGTCCTATGCCAACAAAATCCTTTACAGCTATTGCACAGGCGGCCAGCCATAGGAATAAATTTCTTTTGCTCCTAAAATACATTCAGTGTTAACCGAATGATTAAACAAACATTCTGATACCAAATAAATGCATCCCATTATAACAGAATGTTAATAAGAACTAAACGTTGCAAAATCATGGGTAATAATCCATTATAACCATTTTGTTTTCAATAGAATTAGTTTTTATCCCACTCAGTTTTGGGTAGAAAAATAATTAGTTCCTGGCAATACCTGAAATCTGGCAACACATTACAATGCCAATTCTCTTCTGCGTTGAACAAACACCTTCAGAGTTCTACTCTTTTAATCCATTTTCAACATATCTGCCTTGGTCTTTAAAATAAAACTAAATATGAACAATATATAACTATGTACCTATGTGTTCCTTTATTTCAAGTAACTAAGTCACAGCCACAAGTGCTCCAACACCATGTAACAATATGAAATACAACACAAAAATAACACCAAGCAGCACCAGAGTAAATTGTACATTTATCTGACAGTTTTACTGACAAACAGGCATTGGACAGCCATGGATTAAGTGGTAAATACAGAAACCTCCTAGTGAAACAAAGGAAAATAATAAAAAACACAGGTAGCACTAGGAGTTGGAGGCCTAGTACGAATACTTGTTTCTGTTTAGGAGTCCAAAAGCAGATTTTTCCAGACAGGTGAGAAGTAGGAAAACAAGAATAGAAAAAAAGAGGATGACTATGGAAATTAAAAGAAAGCACATTTCACGCACTATTTGGACTTGTCTTGAGTCTGCAGTTCTAGAAGAAACGAACTTTAGCTGGAAGACTAACAAAATAGACTTGACACTGAAGACCAGATCACAAACCTGGTGTCAGAAAGTGAGGTGTACACATACTAGAAAGATTAAATGAGAAGGCCTTAAAAACCCCCTTAAAACCAACTGTTTTCTTACCAGTGGAAAAAAAACCCCACCAAAGCACTTGCCTACAAAAGAAAGTTATTTAACTACAAATAATAGTTTACCTGTAAAGCTTTTAATGCTTCTTTCAGTCCCTCAATTTCTTTTTCTTTTGTTTCCACAGCAAGTTGATATTTTCCCTTTCAACAAAAGCTGTACTTCAGGATTTGGGCAGAATAAATGCATTTACAACAAGAATTTATCAACTAAGACTGTTACCAAAACAAAAAAAGCACTACTCCAGAACAATTAACTGGTGAAAACAGGTGAAAATTCAGCTAAATGATTTTAAAACGTACATACATATAGCTATAAAAACTAAAGTGAAAAACCAACGTTTTCACCACTTATGGCCAGTCAGTAGGTTTTAAAATATTCTCTTCTGGGAGAAACAAGTCTCAAAGGCAGAATTAATAAGTTACTTTCTTTGATATTTAGTATCTTTGTTCTAAAGTATCGTGTAAATCCATTTTCTTATCCACTGTAGCAGTGCTCTTCACAGAAACAACTTCCTCAGCTTTTCCAATCTACAAAGATTGAACTGTAATCTGCTATCACTAGAATTCCTAAGTACATGCAAGCACATTTTATATTTATATATGTCTCTGTGTGTGTACATACACACACAGAGATATGCATCTCAATAAAGTCAAAGAACCTCAGTGCAATTAAATCAGGTAAGAAACCTGGGCAGCAATCAATAAAATGGATATCAGAATCTAGATATCAGAGAATACGCCAGGGAAAACAAACACATCCACTCAACCGCCCCTGCATGTTCCATTCGATTCTAACATAACGCTGGCTGCGCAATCTCCTAAAACCACCTTGATGAGTACATATAATACATACACATATCATATAAATCTGAGCAAAAAATGGTCTTCGTATTCAAACTCTGTCCTGAAACATTACAGCTTAATTTATTCTTTCAGTTACTTTGGTATAAAGTACTGAAAGTACTAGTTGATTCAATGGAAGTATTTAGAGAAAAAAAATTAAAAAGCAGCACATAATTTAATTCTGAAACAGTAGCTGTCATTGAAAATACAAACCAATGACTACTACGTAGGTATGTGTGGACAAAGAGGATGTCTTAACAAGAAAAACCTCCAAATACAAGCAAGAAAATAATGAGATAATCTAAATGCAGAAAACTATTGTTTACTTTGATGTACTTTCAAACTACTTCCACCTGTTTACAAATTTCTGTGCAAGTCCTTATGAAACATACAGCATACTCATCCACTCATAATCATTGGGAAATTTAAGTGAAACAATAGAGTCCACATGCAGACATCCGGTGGTTTCACTGTCTGAAACAGACTCTTAGTCTACCAGGTGCAAATCCTATACTCAGAAGAGGAAGCAGGCACTCAGCTTGGTATGAAAACTCTCATAGTTAAGAAAAACCCCAGAAATTCAGGCTTAACTCCATCTTCCTTCAGTTTAGTTCAAATTCCTTAGACACTAGCTCAGGTAAATCAGTATTAAAATCTGGTTTTACTAAATGAGCTAGAATTGTTATTTTTCACTAGTATGTGAAAAAGGCTTATGGCAATTTGTCCCAAACTCAAAGAGCCCTTATCCCTAAATGGATTTTTAACATAAGCAGATTTTTAAGTGATACTTCACAAGTAATTAAAAACTTCTACAAGCTATAAAAAAAAACCCAAAGTAGCAAAGGTTGTAAAGAAATTTCTTTTGCAAAGGCCATAGTAAGAAAAAGAATTTAATTGTAATACACTTAGTTTATACTTAGAACATGTTTGGTAAATTATATAGTATTATCATTTGCTTATGCGCTTCACTGGATGACAAATAACAAGTAATTGTAACAGAGTACCTTTTCTTCTTCCATGGCAAACATCCTTGCCTGTAACTTGATTGTCAGTGGCATAAAACAAAACAAAACCAACAACAAATAAATATAACACATAAGATCATTGTCTTGTCAAGTTGCATGAATAAAATTATAGTTATAGTACCCTGCATAGTGTACTTGCTGTTTTTTTTCTTTAACTGTAGTAACTATAGTCACAAGCAGCAAGCTTGTAAATCAGAAATAATTTTTTCAAGAAGGGCCTAACTGCTTGTAGATGTCTTTTTTGTGCGATATGATTGTGATAAAATCTTCATCACTGTGTGCAACAGTTTTAGTTCCTATGACTGCTCTCTGCAAGTTCTTTCAGCACTCGTATTTATTGATTACATATTTTGGAGAAAAAAACCACAACCCCAATCTGAAAGACTGAAACATATTTTCAAATGTTGAACAGAACAAGTTACGTGGCAAATCTTTTGCCGCAGTTTATGAATCTAACCTTGCAGATGACATGCCATCTTAGAGAGGGGTTGGGGGGAACCCCCCCAAAAAACAGATTAAAAGAAGCATTATCTTCTCTAAGAATTTTTTGAAAAATAAAAATTAAAAATCCTAGGAAGACTGGTTTACTGGAAAGAACTGTCAAAATAAAGGCATTATACTGTGTTTGGAAGAAAGAAAAAGACCCGATTTCTTTGAGCTGTACATTCTAACATTTTATATGCAACAGAAAAATATTTTAGTACCAACTGATAACTTGCTATTATGCCATCATGCTTTAAAATCTCATTGTCAAAGCTAGAAGGCCTTATTTTGCTACCTGTTTTTTGAAAGCTGCCATAGCTTCTTTGTTTTGTTGGTGCAATGTGTCCGTCTGACGCTGCAGAGTTTCCTGCTCATGCAAGATAACAATAGTGTGTTTTAAATACTATCTTACATCAAACCATACATATAGTATTTCAAGAAAAAAAACCTGATTCCTTGCTAAATATTTTTAGAAATACATGACTGATTAAAAAGAAAACCTGAAGACTAAAAGTGATTTATTTGTTAACTGGTAATCATCTTTCTGGTAGCATTTTTTCTTTAATTCATAACAGGTAACAATTGTCACCTCTGAAATTCAGATTTGTTGTTGCTAGGACTTCTAATAAGCACTCTTCCCCATCCTATCAACCTGCAGAAGCAAACCAACACCAATTGCCATCTTAAGACAGCATCTTGAAACAGTTCCAGGTAGATATAATAGAATTTTAATTGTCATTAAAAAATATAACCCCATTAAAAATAACAAACTGTTATTCTGGTTTTAGTCATTTACATTTTAGTCATTTAACTACATGAACGAGCTGAAAGAGGGCAGAAAAGACTAAGTGTAAGGTGATAGTGTAAGATTTTTATCATCCTACTGCCTCGCTTTACTCATCTTTAAAAACAGCAAAATGAGTTAAAGATGTACTATTATTTTTATTTTTGTTGTTATTTCATGGCAATCTCAGACTAAAGACTTCGAACTTGCGGAGTGTAGTATTAACATCTTTAAGAATCATGTTCCTACACAAGGCAGGAAACCCCTCCCCACAACTGAGGTGAAGTAATACAGAAGATATGTTTGCAAGATCAGGTTTTTTTAAGTTCTAGACACTAAAAAAAATATTAGGTAAAGGTAGTTGAGAGATTCTGTCCTTGAACTTTAGCTAAGAAATATTAGTGTGAAGTAGGAAATTAAGTAATTATTAAGTAATGACTACACAAAAAATAAATAGAAATTGAGACTATTGAAGAATGACTGAGAAAAAAATAAATGGATAATCTGTTTCACACACAAGACACCCAATTTCTCCTCCTGCCTTAACTGAGAAATTGAGAGTTTCTCAGAGATAAAGCCCGTTCCAAAATTGCTACGTTCTCCAGCAAATTGGTGTTGCTTTCAAATTCCATGAGTGAGAGCTGTTGCTATTTGATACACGACAAGAACCTGTGGAGGTAAGGTGGTTTATATTCATGTACATAATCATTAATTCCCTGTAAAATAGGTAGAGAAAGTTTTGATTTCCATCTAACAAACAATACTACATGAACAAATATTCAAAAATGTGAAAACAAAAGTCTTGAGGAATATTTTCCTCAAGTTGTCACTTAGACCTGTGTTCAAAGACACAGGTTCTCTAGTGGGTAAAGGGCATACCAGGTATGCTAGAAAGCCAGAAATGGTACTGCACTGACAGCAAATCAACTGTTCTCAGTAGAGTATTCCTACTCACCACAGGAATAAAATTTTATATCCACAGTGCTGTCAAATTAAGGTGACATTTCTTTAGATTATAGGAATTTAAGTCAATATTATATAATCATTTATGTATATATTTTTGGTTTCACAGAACAGCCATACTTTATACAGTTTTGTCACTGATGTAATATACCACCATTCATAATATACCACAGTCTTCCTTGTACTGTATGTTCAAGTGGTGTATTTTACTATTAAAAAAAAGGAGACTGGGAAGTTTCAAACAAACATGTATTTCCTAACAGGTCTCACAGCCGAGACTATTAAATTAAAATTATTACGTATAACTTTCTCAGAAATTCAGTTTTGGAATAAATTTTCCAAACATGCTATTCATGTGTGGTACAGGGACAGTGAAGAACAAAGTTACTTTTAAAAAAGATAAACAAAATTACCTTTGATATTGTGATGTTACAGTAAGCATAATGAGTATATTTGTTAGATTTAAAGTAATATTTTCTCCAGTTGTTCTGTTTTCCCTACTCTAGTATATTTTTTTCCAAGAGCAGCAACAGTATTTGTAAAACATAGACAAAGATCTAGCTTTAAAATTGTAATATTAAACCAGAAACGTAGCTCAAGTCATGTCTTTATTTTAAACTAGTTTGCTAAATTTAAGGTAAAATAAAATATATACTGACATACAGAAATGTTGACTGGAAGGGGTATATCTGAAGAAAAAAAAAAATATAACAGAACCTTTGATAAGCCAGGGGAAGCAGTCTACTTACTGAACTACTATTGAGGTCAATATGATTCTGAGTTCAGAAACCATCAGGTCACAAATTCATTTTAAATGTCATACTTAGTGTTTTCATCTTACTGGAATCTCCAGGGTTGGAAACTCATATTAGCTTGTTCCTTTGAAGTTGCAGAGCTCTACATATGTATGTATATGCCTATAAGTCCCATCTTTTTATTAACTGTAAATTAAATTGCTATTAAGGTCTCAGAATGAATGGAAATTATCCCTTTTGAACTCATACTATTATGAAATGCAATGCTAGATTAAGAAAAGCAAAGAAGGGTTACAAATTGAAGGCACTGCTGCTTTTACAAATATAAAATGCTTCCTGTTTCTGTGTGCAAATATATATCTATCAGAAAAAAGTACATAGTTAGGATTATTAATTTAAGATGGCTAGGATGAACTCCAAGGTGAAAGAGTCTTCCTTTACTACTAAGATGTTAAATATCCCAAGATCAAGGATAGAGCTGAAATTATTGTTTTTTCTGTGATCGTAAAATATACAGAGTGAAGCCTTTTATCTTGTGACCTAGTGACAGGGGTCATAGGTTTGATTGTATTAGAGAAGGGAATGGATTTCCTATGAAAGCATAACCTCAGGAGGCCTAACCTTAGAAAAGAATGTTAAGCTTATTTTACTGAAACTTCATTCTGAGCATTTTAAAGCTGACAAACCACTTCAGAGTATGTCTAACACAAATTTCTGTTTAAAATATTTTTTTTTTTAAAATTGTCACCTCCAAAACATTGCAAGTAAGGTTGCATGTACAACTGCACTGCTACTTGCACTTGTCAAATAAAAGCATAATACAGAGAAGCTGCCCCCACGCTAACATGTCAACATGCCTCTCGTTAAGCTAAATGTCTTATTGCTTCAATATTTACATCCCTTTTGACTGAATATTTCCAGTCATACCAAATACTATGACGGTACTCTTTTGTTAATCACATTTCTGGGTAGGGAGCAATCCAAATCAATATAAAAACTACAGAAGTTCATGGCCAGATAATAAACTATTGGCTACCACATTCTACTATTAAAAATGACAATAGCGTTAAAAAGGGGGATTGTACCAAATCACAATCCACATTAGTATTAAATTAAAATCCATATTAATGTTATATTAAAATTAAATCCCAGCAGTTAAAATACTAAAGCCATGTAGAAAAGTTACCTTCTGCCATTCAAGTTCCTGTTTCTCTACAACAATTTTACTTATTTGATCTTCATAATTAATCTCTGTTTCCTAGTTAAAAAACAAAGAAACAAATTTACATAAGACTACTTGCATTTGAATCTTTATTCTTTTTGGCATCTCTTAGGACAACTGAAAGTTTGTGTCAGCAATTACTTCTGATATTATGCAAAAAGTGAAACATTTGTAATAACTTTCTGTGCCAAGAAGCTTCCTGACCTAACAGATGAAATTAGTAGGTTAAACAGAAAACATGTATTTTTGTTAAGATGCGCTACCTGAAAATCTGAGAAGTCTAAAGTTTCCTTCACAATCCAGAAGACGGACTAGTAACAGGAAGGTGTGTTACATCTCCTGTTCTTGCAGAAGCACTTTGTCAAGAATCAAACTATTACTGTGATAATAAATGAGACTTATCTGCTGATAATCACAGTTGCTAAAAATTTATGAGAATTCTTCTGAAATATTCTGGTTTTAAAGTCAAATTTTCCTAACTGGAATCAGCTTCCATTCTGAGTCAAATTTTTGTGAGCACTGGCCCTCCTTTACAAATACAATACTCAAAGGAAGAACAACAGGTTCCCCTATCAAACAGTCATGGCTTCTTGCAAGAACAGTATTCAGGCTTTTGATGTACATCATAAGCAATTCACTGCTGTCCTGTTACTGCATATGGTCATAATAATGAATATGCTTTAAAGACCTAGAAAACTACACTAATGTGGTGTTCCAAGCTTCAAAAGGCTGATTTCCTGCCTTTTCTCTGCACACTAATGGGCACCTTAAAAAAGTGCCCACATTAAGGTAAGACTGACTTCTCTCTGATGAACTGGTGCACTAGTAACATTTATTGAGGTCTTGCGTTGGACACACTCCAACAAGGGCGAAACTGACTGTGTGAGGGTAAAAGAGTACTCCCAATACCTGAACTGTGTTCTCTGAATTACTGTATTTCGATATATTATGTACACCTTCATGATTTTTGAGTTCAAATTCCCTCGACCAGTTTAAAACCTGCATTCTAAATTGATGAAAAAATAAGTACTCTTGAAATGACTTGCACCTCAACATCCCAGATTACTGCAAAAGAAGGGGCTATAATCCTCATGGAAACAGTGACAGCTCAAAAAAAGCCATTTATGGATCACTCTAGTAAAAAATTAAAAGCAGGCCTCAAAAAGATTATTCTCTTGATATCAGGATTTAAGTAAAATTCTACTGAATTGCAACACCATGAACAACTACTACTTACCATGAGAACAAAAAAAACAAAAAAAAACAAACCACAAAAACCCACCTCTGGATGAAGTAATAAATTTTCTGAAACAGTGAAAGAGCAAACAGGTTCTTCCTCCTTCCACAGTGAAACAGATAATACAAGTGTTTTGGCTACAAAGAATAGAGTACGCTGCATCTTTAAAAAATGCAAGTCTTTCCAAAACTCAGTACAAATGAGGGTTCCAAGTTTTTAATACAAGGGTATTTACACTGCTTCTACACTTTGTACAAACTGATTTTAAAGAAGATTTTGCAACTCTTTCTCACTTAGTATAACATTTGATCCACAGTCCCACTGTACTACCGTTAGAAATAAAACTGCAAAATATGTCCCAAGGTGATTTAAAATAGGTTTTTGACATTGACATCTTTTATAGTTTTTGGGTCAAAACTGACTTCCTTGATTAACAGGCAGTTTACAGACACATGTGTGGACAGAAATAACACACACTTCTATCCACAGGAGGCTACTCCTAAGCATTTCAAAAGTTACTTGTGGGATCTAAAAATATGCCTCAAACACTCACATGAATTTTACGTATAAAATATTGAACATAATTTAAAATTAAAGTCTGGCTCACAGAGAACTAGAGAAAAGTTCTTTAGCTTTTGCTTCTCTGATATGTACCTGTAGAATACAGATGGAGAAGAGACCGAAAGATTTCATATGCCTTATGGTAAAAAATAAATAAATAAAAAAAATTGGAGAATTGAAAAGATTATCAATGCCTCCCAGTCCTGCCTTAACAAGTAGTACTTCGGAGTTGCAATAAATTTGTTTTCTGATACTAATCTATAAGTACTGAGAGAAAATATATCCCCCTAAGTTCCCTGGAGTGATAAAAACAAATGAGGTTGACTTACAGCTTCTTACAGAAGTGTAATCTTAAGCAATTTATGTCATTAAGCAACAAATGCTATTAAAATGATATATTATTAGCAAAAGCCTTGTTCAAAATAGTAAGAAATAAGTATTATAAAATCTGACCCTTAAACACACCACGTAAATTATTCCTAAACTAATCAAAATGCACTGCAGTAGTGTTCTTCCCTAGCTCCAGACTACATATTTCTACAGCTCCCCTGTGCAGGCACTAGCATATGTAAGGGCATTTTAGAGACAAAACCAGAATTGTGATCCAGTGCACAACTAAACAGGGAGAAGGAGGTCACCCTTCTCTGGATGGTTCCCATGGATCAGATCTAGCCTCAGGAAACCCAAGAACACATACCAGTGCAACAGAAGCAACAGCAACATGTTGCTGCAGGAGACGTAGAGTGGACTTAGATCAACGTAACAGACAGTAAAACTGCCCCTGCAATACCCGAAGTGCCTACACAATTGAGTCCTAATATGCTTTTTCATAACATGCTAGCTAATTTTTCAAGTATATGTTTTGAGAACATGCAAACTAATCACACTAATTACTAGCATCAGAAAATAAATACAGCAGTGAAGATAAAGTGGTAACAGATAAAAAAAAGCTTAACATATGCACTGTGATTCTGACCTCATTAAATTTTATGGCAAATATATCACACTAATTTCAATGGTTGCTGGAGATCAACAAGTAACTATCCATATTAAACTTATCATGAAATAAAGGGAAAAGGATGTAATATTTTAAAGGAGTGCAATGTAGCAGATACTAGCGTTACAAATTCTTGACAAAGAAACCTTGAATTTACATAGACTGGGCTTTCTGAAATGCAAGTTACACAAATGAAACCAAGCCTTTGGTGTATTTAAAAAAAAAAAGTCATTTTAGTACAAATCAACAAAAAGATTTCATGAACAATGGAACTGGCAGACTATTTGTAATCAAGCATATATACCATTTCAATTTTAAAACGTGTAAGTATTTTAAATCCTAATGAGGACACCAAGAAAAAATACTCACAGAAATTCATTTTTGTGCAAATACTTGGTTTAAATTTTTACAATTGTTCTAGGAAACAGCAAGTTAATTTTTAAGACATTTAAAATTAACTCCCACTTTACATTTAACTAAATAAATACAATAGTAGAAGTTTGAAAACTGCATTAAATTCCATTTTAAGTGAGCCCTTTGCTTTGAATACTAAAGAGGATAAGAACCAAAGTTCTAAGAGAACAACACTCCTCCAACTTACTCCCAAATTATAAAGGAAAATCTGGAAGCTATCAAAATGTATCTATATGTAACTACTGTTGAAAAAAAATAAACACCATAAATACTTAAACTGAGAATGACAATTACATGATAAAAATGTTCTCATGTGAGATCGCTAACAATTATATATGCCTTATCCATCATTTTTACTTCTTTCAAAGGACATTTATATAGTTTACCCATTTTGAATTGAAAGCTTTTAAAACTTGAGGGAAGCACTTTTTTTTTTTAGAAGTTCCATCAGCTGTTTAATAAGACAAAAACATTTTTGTTATACTTAGGTGAATATTGTATATAACTTTGAGGTATCAAAAAACCTTACAAAACCTTAAAAGTGTTCAATTTTTATTAGATGCCTTAGGACTACATGGATTTAAGTGTTTTTACAAAAAAGACTACCATAACAATAAAAGAGGAGTAATTTGATGGTTTATTTACTTGTTATAACCTTTAGAAAGTGTCAAGCCTTCTTTAAAGTGTTTGCTTCAGGCTGTAGTTTTACAAGATGGGCTGTGGATTGGTCAAGCCCCCTCGATTCTTGACCCTGAACAGATTTAGGAACAGAGTACAGCTGGCTCACATCCAAGCAGCCAAAACTGCTGCTAGGTACTTTTATGATCTTTTTCCAACTCATAATCTACCTCCTACAAAATTGTACATTCAATTTCTCATGCAGGTATATTAGATAGTACTCCTAGAAACTACAGTTTCTGATTGTTCCATACTATAATTAGAATACCCTTCATGAACTAAACACTCCAGTACAACTTTTGGTAGACCACATGGATAGCCTTCTTAAGTTTTGTTCCCAGAACAAATGTTAAAGAAAGAGAAAATATTTACAACAGCCTTATTTTAGTTACAACAGTTAACCTGAAACTTTAGTAACCATACATTCAGCATTTATTCTCAAAAACTTTCCTTTTTCAGAAGCAGAGGAACAAAAACATATACCAACCACCTCTCTTCCTTTCGAAGTCTTTCATTGCTCTGTCCTTGATTCCACTGCATAGGCTACAATTGCTCTATATTTAAATAAATCTAATCTATCTAAATACATTCCTTTATATGTTTGCATTGATACTTATAATGCTCTTCAAGTAATCAGTTCTTAATAAAAAGCCACATTATTTGCTAACACACTGCTTACTGACTTGAGTAACAATGTTGTCTATGTCACAATCATGAGATCTGTAAACTTCAGTACTGCTTATTCTTTTCTATCCATATACTTTTTTTTTTTAAATAGTCAGCTTTCCTTGTTTCTGCTAAAACGTACCCTAATTTACACCTAGGCAGAAAATCCAGTTATAAGACTGTTTGGATTTTTTGTTTTGTTTCTCTGCAGCCTGTGGTAGTGGTGTCCTGTTTGCCAACTTCTACGTAATAAAACAAAAAAAGCCACCTATATTTCTGTTTTACCATTGTTTCTTCCCCATAATTTCCTCTTTTTACTCTATCCTTTAAGAAAATCAAATCAAGGTCTTTGCCATTCTTACTGTTTGTTAGCAGTTAGTATTGTTCCTTGCAATAAACCTCACCAAAATCTTTCATTTCCCTAGCATCATCTTTATTTCTAGAAAATGTTTCTACCTTACTTTC
>BOSO01010012.1:10000-15959 GCA_018403395.1 Gorsachius goisagi | reverse complement strand
TTAAATCTTTATTTCTGCAACATTTTCCTTCAATCCCATGTTTTTGGTCACTGTAGATTACTGTTTCCACAGAGTTGCCTATACAGCTACAGCAGGTGCCTCTGGTACCCTTTTTAACTCTTCTGCTAATCCACACACAAAGGTGGTGGTTTTCCTGCAGAACATGCCTCCAAAAAGGCTTAGCTTTGGGTGCACTGTAACATTTCTGGGGGTTTTTAAGTCCAGATATAGCACAATGAATATGATCGTTATGATCATAACTGGCACATCCACCAATATTGTAATAACTCAAGTTTAGTCCTGCTTTGCTCCTTCTGCTAAGTAAGTTTATGGTTTCATCAGCTTTCTTCACTTAATATCTCAAAAACCAATTTGCCTTTTGGGCCCAAGTGACATTTCCAAATACTAACCTTATATTGCCACTTTCAATTTTCATCTCAACACTGAACTCCCCTTGCCCATCTTACCTGTGAAACACTGCTAAATAGATGAGTTTGCTCTGCACAATTACGTGTATCTTTTCCATTCTGGAACAGACTGGCTCAGGTATCCTGAGCTGCAACGTGCTATACAGTGCTATGCTGTGCAGTGCAAACCCCTGCGTAGTTGCCAGAAAGCAGAAGTACATTTTAGAAATGGGAGAGAGTAGTTAAGGCTGAGCAAAGCTCCTTCAAGTCCGCCCTCCAAGAAAACCTAGAAACAGGCAGCTGTGCTGAAGAACTTGGATTAAAATAGCCAAAGCCATAGCAAAGGTAGAGTAAGAGGAATTGAGATAAACTTGCTCAAATCTACTTGACAGGAAGAGCACGTACAACTCTGCAGAACTAGGGTGAGCTACAGCTTCTGAGAACAGCAACCAGAAAAAACTCAAGGCGAGGTGTTGCGAGAGCCATAATGTCTGTGTCATGACAAGAGACATGATTCAGGATTTGTCTCTTTTTGCAAATAAGAAAATATAAGGATATTTACTTACTTTCTCAATGACTACTCACTGGCCATCAGCGTAAAAGTGGGTAAGCACAAAAGCAAGGTTTAATTTATATCAAAACAGAAGGCAGAACAGAGGACAGAAAGGGACAGAACGTAGGAAAAACAGGGAAAACAAGAAGAGGGAAAAAGAGTATTAAGATCAGGGAAAGAGACCAGAGACGATAGCAGCAAAACCATAGGACCAACTAGCTTTTGAAGAACATTCCTCTCCACAACACGGAACCGATTCCAGAAGCCCCTTCATCCTGTGCTGTGAACACGGATATGAAATTCGCTGGCAAATCAGACACCTCATCCCCACTTCCAGGGGCTGATTCTAATACCACCTGTGATGTCAATGTACTCCTTTGGCTCAGGCAAGGGAGATGTTTTATTTAATGCTTGACAGTAAATAGTAGGATTGTTAACTACTAATAACAACAAGTCAATATGGCTTCAATTTACAAAATTTGGGGGTGGGTTTCAGGATTTTAAGAGAAAATATTTAAAGAACCCTATATTAAAATATCTGAACATATAAAATGTTTTTATGGGTAAACTCAATGCCCTTTGCAACTCTTAATGTTCTTTAATACAACATAGTTTTCTTTTATGGTAAAGAAAACTACCTTGTGGGAAAATCTGGGACCTAGAAAAGATTTAAGAAAAGTATTTAAGTTAAGAGAAAAGCACTACAAAGTTATAGATATATCCTAACTGCCCAAAGAGAAAAGAGCAAAATTTATTCTCTGTCATTTTTACTAAACAGAAAAGTATCAAATCTAATAAATTTAAGGCACAAATGACAGAAACTATACTGCCAGACTTTGTGATGTCCCAGTCAACGCCGGAAAGAGCCTCAACAGGTGCTTGTTCTGGGGTATGGTACCAGGTCACTGAAACTTGACCTTTGCATCAAAGACAATTGTTAGTAAAATTTGAAAAATCATCACTAAAATTAATCTTTCTTGTGTTCAGATAATCAACACCTCCCCCACTACCAAAAATACCCACATCCCCAGGGTACTAGACTACATTTCTATAGAAGTAAGGAAGAATTTTCTCGATTTCTTATGTTTACAAGCTTTTCTGGCTGAGGATGTTTTTCTGTACCTAATGCAAGAAAGAAAATATTTCAATACACAACACAGGTGCCTTCTTGTCCTTGTAAACATTATTTTTAAACCTAACGTCAGTTGTCCTATATGCATTATCCTTCAGGAAGCATTAAAGACTTACAATTTGACCTCCTATGCCACAACTTCATACTGTCAAAATTGATTATATTTATCCCTTAAGAAAAGGATTCTCTCATATTACTCGACAAAATGAACTCAGCTGATTGCAGAACAAGGCTGACAGACTTTGGAACAAAGCGAATAGGATATCCACCACAAAAGAATCACTGGGCTGATCAGGGCTTGATGAGTGGGAAAGCTAAACTGGCAAAAAATCAGAAGGAAATTCAAACTATTGGGAGTGTGAAGTAATCCCGGGGTGGGTGGGGGGGAAAGAGTAATATCATTTTTGTAGCTTCTAATTACAAACGTATTCATATTAAGTCCGTTCATATTAAGAACAAAGACTCTATGAACAGCTAAAGGAATAAAGTGAAGCTGTATCAAGTATAATAATTTAAGCAATGTATTCTCCAGAATAAACACACACAGCTACCATTAACTGGGATTTAATCTGTAAAATAGCAGAAGAGTCACTTAAAGAAAAAAAAAAAAATCAGAGTTATGAGTAACTCCTCTACATTAGTTTTATTTTGAGAGTTTTAATTACAGCTATATGTCTAACCAAGAAAAGTGAAAAACAGATAGATGCTTTGAAATAACTCAATGCATTTATTTGAACAAGCATATTCAGAAAAATTAAATTTCTACTTTGAAATAGTATGGATATCAAGTCTCTCAAAATATTTTAATACTTCATTGTTTTATCTGCCTAACTTTGCACAGATAATTTCATCTTCGACTTCATTTTTATTAATTTGAATTTATACTGCAGACAAGAAACTATTCAAGGCAGTTTATTAAACTCAAAATACATGACAGTTCCTGTCCTGAAAAGACTCCTGTCTAAGTGACAACCAAGACCAACAATGGGAAGAGAAACAGAAGCAAACAGAGGTAAAATATCTCATCTAAGGTCAAGCCACAGGTCAAAGACAAAATTGAGAGTAAACCCCACTAAACTTGGCTATACTGCCTCCATCTGGCTATCAGTCTACTGTGAGCCTCAATAGCAACTTGGAATAGAAGTGGCAAAATTAGTAAGAAACCAGCAGAGCTTTAACTCTGACTTAACCTTCTTATTTAGTGGATACGGTTTAAATTAAGCAAAAGCATTCATACAGAGTTCTACTTAAAAAATTAAAAATGAATGGCACTACACATCCAGATTATTTTATAACCTTTGTCTGTTCAAAATATTAATGTTTTATATTCCAATTTTCAAACATACTAACAATCAAATCAGGACTGCTTGCTTAAAGCAAAACAAAAAAATGCATGCAGGGATATTTTAAGATTTCAAATTGACTATCTGTAAAATTAACTTTTTTTTTTTACTTAAATTTGTAGCTACAAACAGCTAATCTTTATTTTTTTTTAGGATGAAGGAAGGCACAGATGTTTTAAAAAATTGAGGGCCATATCTTAATTATGGAATTGGCTTTTGGCATTAGCATCAATTTTGAAACTGAAAATCACCTTTAAGCCAAAAAATTGCTCACCCACCTGAGTCAACCTTTTACAAAATCAGCCACTTACTCCTGTAGTAGAGTAGATACAAGAGAGACAAAACCAAAAAATCGCCAAAGATGAAAATCCATGGCACTCTAATTTAAACATTTTAGGCTCTGACCAAGTGCTTAAAATGCAAAGTTAATTAAAAACACAAATGGAATTTAGCTAACAGATCTTACAAGGAAAAGTACACTCCAATAATTATTATAAAAGTTAAATTCTTCAGACTTTATTATTTAATAAAAAAATAGTTGGACTAGACTAAACACTATCACTGTAACAAAAGTCTAGGGATCAGACCATGGTGAATTTCAACAGTAGTGCACCAAGAAAGCAGGATCATGAAGCTTTTTGTCTTGGATTTTTTTCATGGCAGTCACTCTTTTGTTTATGGTTCTTAAAGAGAGGATTAGAGCATTTAACTTCGATCAAAATAAACATAAATCAAAGCACGTCATCAATACTAATATTTTTAAAGCAATAATACACACCTTTTGAACAGGTCAAATTCATCAAATGCAGAAAGATATACTTTAGCTCTTTCAAAAATACAACAGTTAAGACACAAAGGGGAGAAATAGAAACAAATGTTTACAAACATACAACTGATACAGTAACCACAAATAAATATAACTAAGAAATTAACCACAGCAAAATACAGCTGCCTTCAACAGTGCAGAAACAATTTTACCTCAGCACTACAAAATTATTCAACTTCTATTTTAAAACCAAAACACACCCCACCCCTCAATACTCATATTATTGTAGGGCTCTAGCTTAATAGCTTAGCAATTTAAAAATGGTGAAATAAAGTTGATTTGGTTATCACAGTAGCTATTTGCCCTCTTAGGTAATGCTGAAAAGCACAAGTGAACAGACAAAAATAAGCCAAAATCAGTCCTCTTCTGGCAAATGGTAAATCAATCTACTAAATGAGAAAGTCCTATGGACTTGGCAATAACTTGGATTCCTCCTTTCCTTTTCTTATCAAAGGCCACAATGAAATGCAAAAATTTAATGTAGATAATTTTTGTCAATAGCCTAGTGATTAACTGTAGCAACTTTGTACATTATTATAGGAAAGCCAAATTCATTCCCATGCAATCCTGTTGTCTTTGTGCTGTCTACAGACACATTTCTAATACAGACACCACTTAAACCTATGATACTTAAAATCCTGGTTGGTGAATTACTTAAAATACAGGATGAAGTTAACCCACACTTATGCATCATTTTCTGTGATTACATACAAGACAGAAATAAGACAAAGAAACACTAAAAAACAATATAAAAAAACATTTACCCTTCTTATACGCAGTTCTTCTATTGCCTCCAATAAATTTGTTTTAAAGTCTAACAGTCGAATGGAAAGTAATGTCCCTGATGGACTTTGAAGAGTAGAGTCAAGAGCCTGTGTTTTAAAGTCTTCATCCATTCTTAGAACTTGTTTCTGAAAAATAAAAATGCGCATTTCCTCTCCAGTTAATCTTTAAGAGAATATTCAAACTGCAAAACTTGCAAATGTGGAAGCAAATTCTTTTTGAAAAGAGTAAAACTGCTAGTTATAGCCATTATGCAATTAACAATATTTTCATTTTAAAGTAATGTGTGATATTGTAAAAGCAAGCAAACAGCTTTATCAATAATCCACCACATTCATTTGTTTTTCCTCTTTATTTTTGGCTTGGCTTTAGTTTTAAACAAAGACTGGGATGAGCATGAAAAAGGAAGTAGTACAGTTGTGGTTTTTTTCCCAGAGCTACTGCCCTGCACTGGCACAAAGGTACTGCAGCTAATACATCAGGCCATGAAAGAGTATACACTACCTACCTCAAGATTTCAAAAGTCCCAAGACAGCCTCAATTTTAAAGATATTCAGACTGACTTGAAATTATGATAAGGTAATATCCATGGTTTCTGCTTCTGAATTTTAACAAAACTTTTTGGATCTGTTCCCACAAGATCAAGTATCAAAATGTTGTGCTCTAAGCTAGCTACATCAGCTGCCGTGAAGCGAGGAGTTCTGCTAACATAAGACCCATGTGTCTCTGTAGGGACAAAACGTGTTTGTTAGTGACATCAGAGGTGATTCCAATACTTATTCAGCATTTGATTTACAAAAATATGACAACTGTACATATTCCAGCAGTACCTTCCAGATTATAACTTTTATACTTGAGACTTAATTTCCACCAGTCCATTGGAATACATAATGCTATCCCTTCCCAGAGACACCC
>BOSO01010012.1:0-5000 GCA_018403395.1 Gorsachius goisagi | reverse complement strand
TGCATCTTCTGGGAATTGTTTTGTTATTTAGCTGAGAAATCATACAAATCAAACCAAGCAAATAATCTGAAGATTTTGCAAAAACACAGGTTCTGAGAAAGAAAGCACTACCTCTAACAATTACAGAAATTATGTATCTGCATACAACAGGGTGCTATTTAACGAAAGTATTTCCTTCACAGAAGATAATCCACCATGAAACTCAAATTTTAATGATGCTCCTCTACAGTTCTGTTAAAAATATTAACTGTATCTATTCATTGTCATCTGTTATCATGATGATCTAAAAATCATTATAGCATCTTACAAAAATAGTATTTCTGCCAGTCTCTTCTAAACCTTTAGAAGTGAATCGATTTTCAAAAAAATCCCAAACTTCTTAATTTTCCAAAGTGTATCACCAACTTTATAAGACAGTTGGCTTCTAAAAGCTAAGATTACTATACCAATGTATTGGGTTTCAGTTACAAAGAATTATGTTCTTCTTGAAAATCAAAACCTCAACTCTTTAATAAGGCTCAAAACCAAAAGACAATAGAAATCTGGTATTTGCATTTTTGTAGTCATATCATCTTAAATCAAAAATCATTTAGAGAAAGGATGGGGCAGACTTGTGGCTTTTGAATGCAGAAGATTGTATGATTTATTGGAATTTTATAGTAAATCAAGTAGTACTGTCAATGCAAAGTACTTATTTAAAAGGATCACTTTATAATAATTTTAATTTTAAAGAAATATTTGTTTGTACCAAAATTCCATAGAATCTTTTTGTTCATATGTATTACATAAATGTAAGTTTAGCGAACATACACTTAATGTAAGAAGAGCTGCCCCAGGTCAGGCAAAGGGTCCTTCCACCTCACTAGTTCATCAATAATACACAGAAGTCCAGTTGTAACTCTCTTCTACTAAATGGAAGGGAAGAGTAATTCTTCTCCTTGACCTTGCAACTACAGGATTTTTAAATCAGCCCAGAGCACTAATTTGTATCATGTATTGCTTTTTATAGCATAAGAGACAAGTATAACATTACCATCAGCGTGCAATTAATGTTTTGACAGTACACCTTTGAAGACTGGTGGAAGCAGATTGCTTCTTCAAGGCTTTTCTGGAGAACATTCTCTATCCCTTTAGAGATGGATTAATAATACTTTGCTGTATCTACGCTATCTACCCTTTTTCATGCTCTTTCCTAAAGTCAGAGGTTAAACTTTTACTGGTTTACTTTAACAAAACAGGACAGAATTGTCTAGAGGGCTCATGACAGAAATTCTGAAAGACAGTGAATATAATACATGCCACAATTAAGTGCATTTTATCCAAGGAACAGATTTGTGAGCTTGATATGATTTCTTGTTTTCCAAAGGAAAAAAAAAAATAAAACCAACACCCCCCCCACCAAAAAAAAAAAAAAAAAAAAGTCCTAGTCACATCAAGTTGTCCTTATCTATGGTATTAGAAGCTTCTGGCCTTCAATGGCATTTGTTTAAATTCAAGATAAATGTAAAGATTTTAGTTCTGCAAGCAGTACACTTGTTCTGAAGTTACCTTTGTCAAAACCCAGGAAAGTATTGTGTCCTTTGTGGGAGGGAGACCAACATTACCTCCTTAATACAGCATAGCAATTGCCCTTAAAAACACACCCTATAATCTTTGCTGAAAAAACCCATCGTTAGATTCTACTAATCTGAGACAATCTGGTTGGCATATATCTCTCAAAAATGTCATGTTTTAATAAAATTGTGGGAAAAGTATTGGACAAAGAACTCTCAGCTATTAGAATCCTCAGGATTTCTTGAACAAGAAGTAATGGGTCTCGGTTGTTTGTTTTGTTTTTCTCATTTGCCTAGATGTTTTTATATGCTATTCTGTAAGACTCTGCATTCCCAACTCTGTTTCAACATGTTCACGAAGCTGCTGTTAGGGAGTACAGATAAGTGTATTATTACAAAATATGGTGATGATAGGGTTAACATCTTTATCTGTGTTTTAAACACATCTAAATATAACAGCTAAGCGTGCTATACGAATCCTCATCATACAACAACAAAAAAAAGTGAAGCTGAACAACACATTACTGAGAAGACCAAACTGATGACCCAGAAAGCATATGGAAAAGCCCCTCTGAGAGTCTTTAATTCCACCCACAATACTTGATTTTGACAGGAAAATACCTGTTTCAAGCAATTATCACAGTGCTCCAATTCAGTTTTTTAGATCACAATCCAATAAAGGTTGCTCCATCTAATATAGAGCTGTAGTAAACATAACTTAAAGGGTGAAATTTTTAAGTATATTTTGTCAGTTACTCCAAAGTCTGTATTAGCTACCTGTTGATTTCTGGATGAAGTTTGAGAGATTGGAACTACTATGTTGCTTGCGATCTGCATTTTTCCCCCATTAGAAGAGGATCCCTTCAGTAATTTGAATTCTTTTGATGAAAATACATAATCTTTCACAAGCTAGCCAGCCGAAGCATTTTCAAAGACCAAGTGATTTAAAGTTTCTGTATCATGCAAGTTGGTTAGTAGGTCTAACAAACACAGAAATACATTTTTGGGATCCTTACCTTCTGTAATAAAAAATAATTACAATGGTATATTGTATCTCTTTTATAAGACAATACTATGGTAAGAAAGATAATAACAGGATTTTTCAATCACAAGTAAAAAACATTATTAAAAAATTAGCAAAAAAGATCTTAACTCATTGCAGTTCAAATTAAGAAAACATAAGGCAGTTGCACTCTAATTAAGACTGTTAAAATGTGTCTACTTACAACAAGTTTGCATGTGGGATTAAGTTCTCCTTCTCCCTAACCTTTCAATCCTAACATATTTCAAGATTTAGTCAGCATCCTTTTATCTATTAGTACAAAAACATTAACTGTTCAAGGGATTAATAGAACCCAGGTTTACCCAAATTTTACAGACACAAAAATGGAGAGGTCTTTAAAACAGCCAAAAAGCAGTTTACCTTCGTTTTAAACACCATACTGCCACCTAGTCGACAACTTGCTGAACTAGGCTGTCCTTGTACTTAATGCCCCGCAATTACAGCTAAAGCCATGGAATAAAAATTAAATCGTTTCCTAAAAACATGTTTGTGCAAGGACTAAGGTATCAGAAGCCACGAGAGCTCCAACTAACTTCCTCGTCCAGTAGAAGCACTCCGGCAGCACAAAGCAAGCAGCAACCACAGTTTTCAGAACTCCTTTGCAACATGCCACTCACCCTCTACAAAAAGAGCAGATCTATTCGGTCAGCATTCTGACACAGTAGTTGCTACTTACTTGTAGTTATAGTTGTGAAATAACTATACCAGGTGTAAAACAAGGAAGTGATTAGACTCAGTAGTCAGGGATCAATGCAAAATAACATAACATTAAACAGATTTACGCTGAGGAATGTATTGAAGAAAACCATACCCATATGTGAGAGATCTAAAGATCTGTGAAATTTAGTTTCATCAATTGAAGAAGGCTGTCTGCTATGGAAGCATCATTCAGAACCATGCTGAGCTGTGCAGTGTTTCTTACATGACAGTCTCATTAAGGGGAATAAATTGCTCTCTTGGTTAAATCTAATCCAAAAGATTAGGGACATGGCAGCAGGAGGAGCAAATGCAATCTCCTGTGTCAGCAAGTTCAAGCACTACTGATATTTAGTTTCTTTCCAATATTTTGGAAATACTATTTTATATTCAGAAATAACTGATTTGCCTGAAGGCTGTTGTGTTTTTTTTCTCTCTCTTCTTTTAAATGTGTCTGACAAGAAGTAGTATTTTTTCCTCTGCAAACCATTCCTCAACACAATTTACACTAACATTACTATTAAATATTTTGGGATCCCTACGGTAAAGCTTCAAAAGGAAAGAAATTACTGTCTTAATGGGGCATAATACGATAAGAAAATTGTTTCTTTTCTGCCTGAGCATCACAGATAACATCGATATCAATGAAAAAAAAAATTCCTCTCTCATCGTTAGAACAATTTCCTAATCTTATATATGTGCATCCTGCTATAGATTAGCGTCAGGTCGTCTCTGCAGCACCAGGTTTGGAACAGCTCCCACAGGAGGTCAGGAACGGCAGAAGGCAAGGTGCAGCCTTGTACCAGAACACGGAGTTTTACGTCTCCTCCCTATGCCACAGCATCCCCAAAACTCCAGGGCAGCAGAAACTGCAGAAAACAGGTGGATGTTCTCGCCCCTCTCTGGTACCCAGTCTAGTACATGATCAACAGGTCCAGGACTTTTGCAGGAGAGAAGACAGAATGCACGATGTTTCTGTAAAGATGCCTTAGAAAACCGTAATTACATGGCATAGTGATAAAAATTTGAATGCAAAAGGCATAAGAAACCAAAACAGCAATACCTTTAAGATGACACATAACTATACTGAAGACAGGATTTTTAGAGCTTTTTTCATGTTAGCCTTTACCATGAACCTGAGAGACAATGTGACTGAGATCTTACTAGAAATACTCAGTAAATATGGATGTTTTACATATTGGTTCAAATTCCTAAGTGAAAGACAAGAATTAAACCTTCCTTCTGAGGATAAGTTTTGCAACTTGAAGCACTCTGCTATTGGCTACATGTTTAGTTATTTTTCAGCTACAAATTAATTGCCACGGCTATACTGACATGCAACTGGTACTGCAGTATCAGAGGAAACTAAACCAGAAAAGACACCCCGGGTTCAGACCAGGAACACTTCTCTGTAGTTAACCTGCAGGCTGAAACACGCTGGAAGTCAGACACAAGCAATGCAATAAGCTTCAAATAAACTGAGGGTAGACATGCAAGTGCAAGAGGAGGCACAAATCATAGAATCCCAGGTTGGAAGGATCATTAGTCCAACCTTAGAATCATAGAATCGTTGAGGTTGGAAAAGACCTTTAAGATCATCGAGTCCAACCTTTAACCTAACCCTGCCATCCCACCGCTAAACCATGTCCCTAAGCACCTCATCTATCTTTCTTTTAAATACCTCCAGG